>SJYA01006371.1:0-21831 GCA_006410615.1 Neotragus moschatus
AAAAAAAAAACAACAACCAAGCAACTCTTTGTTTCAGATTTTATGGAGAAATCAAATCTTTATAGACAAGAAAAAACTAGAAGAGTTCATCATGGTCAAACCAGTATTACAACAAACGTTATAGGTATCCCTGTAGGCAATACAGGCCACAACTAAAAATAAGAAAATTATGAAATGAAAAATCACAACAGTAAAGACAAACAACTGTTCAGTTCCGTTCAGTTGTTTAGTCTGTTTCCGACTCTTTGCAACCCCATGGACTGCAGCATACAAGCCTTCCCTGTATGTCACCAACTCCCAGAGTTTAGATAAACTCATGTCCATTGATTCAGTGATGGTATCCAACCATCTCATCCTCTGTTATCCCCTTCTCCTCCTTCCTTCAATCCTTCCCAGCATCAGGGTCTTTTCAGAGTCAGTTCTTCACCTCAAGTGGCCAAAGGATTGGAGTTTCAACTTCAGTATCAGTCCTTCCAGTGAATATTCAGGACTGATCTCCTTTAGGATGGACTGGCTGGATCTTCTTGCAGTCCAAAGGTTCAAAAGCATCAATTCTTTGCCACTCAGCTTTTTTTTATAGTTCAAGTCTCACATTCATCATGACTTCTGATGTACTCCTTTCCTGATTCGGACCTGCCTATTGTTTCATGTCCAGTTCTAACTGTTGCTTCCTGATCTGCATACAGATTTCTCAAGATGTAGGTCAGGTAGTCTGGTATTCTCATCTCTTTCAGAGTTTTCCACAGTTTGTTGTGATCCTCACAGTCAAACACTTTCACATAGTCAATAAAGCAGAAGTAGTTGTTTTTCTGGAACTCTCTTGAGTTTTTGATGATCTAGTGGAGGTTGGGAATTTGATTTCTGTTTCCTCTGCCTAAATCCAGCTTGAACATCTGTAAGTTCAGGTTGATGTACTGTTGAAGCCTGGCTTGGAGAATTTTGAGTATTACTTTGCTAGCCCATGAGATAAGGGCAATTATGCTGTAGTTTGAACAGTCTTTGGCATTGCCTTTCTTTGGGATTGGAATGAAAACTGACCTTTTCCAGTCCTGTGGCCACTGCTGAGTTTTCCAAATTTGCTGGAAAATTGAGTGTAGAATTTTCTCAGCATCATCTTTTAGGATTTGAAATAGCTCAGCTGAAATTCCGTCAACTCCACTAGCTTTTTTCATAGTGGTGCTTCCTAAGACCCATTTGACTTCACATTACAGGATGTCTGGCTCTAGGTGAGAGATAACACCATTGTGATTATCTAGGTCATGAAGAACTTTATAGGCCTTCTGTATTCTTACCACTTCTTCTTAATATCGTCTGCTTCTGTTAGGTCCACACCATTTCTGTCCTTTATTGAGCCCATCTTTGCATGAAAAGTTCCCTTGATATCTCTAATTTCTTGAAGATATCTTTAGTCTTTCCCATTCTATTGTTTTCCTCTATTTCTTTGCATTGATCACTGAGGAAGGCTTTCTTATCTCTCCTTGATATTATTTGGAACTCTGTATTTCAGTGTATATATCTTTCCTTTTCTCCTTTGCCTTTCATTTCTCTTTTTTCTCAGCTATTTGTAAGACCTCCTCAGACAACCACTTTTCCTTTTTGCGTTTCTTTTTCTTGGGGATAGTCTTGATCCCTGCCTCCTGTACAATGTCACAAACCTCTGTGCATCATTCTTTAAGCACTCTGCCTATCAGATCTAATCCCTTGAATATATTTCTCATTTCCACTGTATAATCATAAGGTGTTTGATTTAGTTAATGCCTGAATGACCTAGTGGCTTTCCCTACTTTCTTCAATTTAAGTCTGAATTTGACAATAAGGAGTTCATCATCTGAGCCACAGTCAGCTCCCAGTCTTGATTCTGCTGACTATATAGTGCTTCTCCATCTTTGGCTGCAAAGAATATAATCTCTCTGATTTCAGTATTGACCATCTGGGTGATGTTCATGTGTAGAGTCTTCTCTTGTGTTATTGGAAGAGGGTGTTTGCTATGACCAGTGCATTCTCTTGGCAAAACTCTGATAGCCTTTGCCCTACTTCATTCTGTACTCCAAGACCAAATTTGCCTGTTACTCCAGGTATCTCCTGACTTCTTACTTTTGCATTCCAGTCCCCTATGATGAAAAGGACATCTTTTTGGGGTGTTATTTATAGAAGGTCTTGTAGGTCTTCATAGGATGGTTCAACTTCAACTTCTTCAACATTACTGGCCAGGGCGTAGACTTGGATTACTGTCATATTGAATGATTTTCCCTGGAAATGAACAGAGATCATTCTATCATTTTTGAAATTGTATGCTAGTACTGCATTTCGAATTCTTTTGTTGACTATTATGGCTACTCCATTTCTTCTAAGGGATTCTTGCCCACAATAGTAGATATAACGGTCATCTTAGTTAAATTCACCAGTTTTAGTTCATTTTATTTTGTTTATTCCTAAAATGTCAACATTCACATTTGCCATCTCCTGTTTGACCACTTCCAATTTGCCTTGATTCATGGACCTAACATTCCAGGTTCCTATGCAATATTGGTCTTTACAGCATTGGACTTTAATTCCATCACCAGTCACACCCATAACTGGGTGTTGTTTTTGCTTTGGCTCTGTCTGTTCATTCTTTCTGGAATTATTTCTTCACTGATCTATAGTAGCATATTGGAATATAGAATGCATACTGAAATTTTAAGACTACCTGGTAAAACAATAGCAAAGAATCGGTAGCATTCAATCTCTTTTACTTTGTAGAACAATGTCAAGATATACTTTTGATTACTCCAACAGAAAGCAAGCAATAGAAAAAATCTAGTAGAAAATATGCCACATTTAAAACAAAAAGAATAAAAATAACTGAAAACAGGTTATATTTATGATGTTAAACACTCCAGTAGATTAGAAAATATAATTTTAAGTCATACTTTTTAAAAGTCATATTTTTCTGAAAGACAAATATTAAAAAAAAAACACTTTGCTTAAACAATTAAATAAGTTTTGGATAAAATGTGTCAGTTAAAATTGAATTTCAGCTTATTATCAAAAGGAAAAAGAGGTGCATTTCACACTAAAAAAATACTCTTGGCTATATTAGCCATAATTTAATATAAACCTGAATGCATAATTTCAAATCTAGAAAAAACTAAAAGCATTAAAAGTAGTATCTTAGAGGATAGAAATGCATTTATATTCATATTGGAGGATTTTAACCAGAAAATAATAGTGTAAACATGTAAGACAAGTAAGGAAAGAAAACTGGAAAGTATAATTTAGTATTTTTATTTAGTATAACCAAATACTGAGAATCTATATTTTATAATCATTTAAGAATATATTTACCAAAAAAAAAAAAAAAACAGTGCTACAAATAGCTGGCAAGAACAGAGTTTATACATGCTTTTCTCTCTTACCACAGTGTAATACACTCAGACATAGCCAATCAAAATATTCCTTTAAATACTATCAACAATTTATATTAAAAAGTCAAATGAACAATCATATTGAGGGGAAACATTGAGTTCAATAGGAAATTATGAACCATTTAACACTTAAATCATCAAAAAAACAAAAACTGCAGAATAAAACTTTAACCAACGTCAGTCTAGGAAGAGTTTTATTGTCTTAAAGGCATTGTTTAAGTGCATAGTTCTTAAATAGTGTAGTTCATATATATATATGAACTTTTAAAAGTATATATACTTTTAAAAGTATATATACTTTTAAAAGTTCATTTTAAAAACAGATTCCAAGAGGCCCCAATCAAATGAAGAGAAAAGATCCCATTTTTAATTTACATAGCCCATAGAATCAAATAGAAGATTAAGGTATCTAATTGTCTCTCTCTCTCTCTCTCTCTTTTTTTTTTTTGTAATATTAAAGATATTACAGAGGTCTGAAGTAATATAAATTCAAATCTTTTTTCATGGCCATAGTTATTCTCTTTCCAGAGGATAATGTTTTATTTAAAGAGAATACTTTGCAATAGTACTTCTCTGATATTTTTAAACAGTTTATTTAAAAAATATATAAATTATCAGAAATTGGAAAATTAATGTGCAGGGAAATCCTGTGTATATTTTACTCAGTCTCATCCAATGGTGATGTCTCATAACTATAGCAAAATATCAAAAGAGGAAATTGGCATTGATGCAATTCACAATGCTTATTCACATTTCAATAGTTATACATGTACTTATCTCATTCGTGTGTGTGTGTGTGTGTGTGTGTGTGTATAGGGTGTGTGTAGCCACGATTTCCCTTCTCCCTGTAACTCCTCTCTGCCCCAACCACTAATCTGTTTTCTATCTCTATAGTCATGTTATTTCATTAATACTATTCAGATGAAATCATGCATTATGTATCCTCTTGAGGTTTTTTGTTTTGTTTTGTTTCTTTCCCAGCTTAATTTCCTTGTGATTCATCCAAGTGGTTACTTGTATTAATACTTTATTTTTGTTGCTGAGTAGTACTCCACAGCAAAAAGACACTACAGCTAAAAAGAATTGTGAGGTTAAAAAGAATTATTTGTCTGCAAGTTTTCATGTGACCCCTGACTAGCTATTATCTATAAAGTTCAGAAATTGTATCATTTTCCATTTTAACTTGTTTAAAAATGTGTTACCTTTAGAACTGTGTATTCTAGAGCATGCAATTTATTTTTTTTTAATACAACAGATTTCAGATAAGTGTCTAATTTCACAGTTGACTAACTAAATCTACTTGTTCTAATGACCACTCTAACTTAGTAATATAATTGATGGGATAAGGTCAATATTTTGGGTAAATTTGATCAAGAAAGTAAATGGTGTCATAGACACAAATAAAATTATTCACTTTTTTATATGAGGTTTGTAGAAACATAATAATGGGCAATTCAATTCGATTTATTTTACTAGATACGTTTTAGAGAAGGAATCAGCAAAATTTTTCTGTAAAGGGCCAAATAGTAAATATTTTCATCCTTACAAGTCATATACTTTCTGCTGCAACTACTCAAATCTGTCATTGCAGCAAGAAAGCATCCATAGATAATATGTAAACAAATGTGCATGTCTGGGTTTGGCCCAAGGGAGGTAGCTTGTTATACTTTCTGTTAGGGTAATGTGTAGTGTTAGCTACAAAATTCTCCAAGCCAAGCTTCAACAATACATGAACCGTGAGCTTCCAGATATTCAAGCTGGATTTAGAAAAGGCAGAGGAATCAGAGACCAAATTGCCAACGTCTGTTGGATCATCAGAAAAGCAAAAGAGTTCCAGAAAAACATATATTTCTGCTTTATTATCTATGCCAAAGCCTTTGATTGTGTGGTTCACAAGAAACTGTGGAAAATCCTGACAGAGATGAGAATACCAGACCACCTAACTGCCTGTTGACCTGTATACAGGTCAGGAAGCAACAATTAGAACAGGACATGGAACAATAAAATGGTTCCAAATAGGAAAAGGAGTACATCAAGGCTATATATTGTCACCCTGCTTATTTAATTTATATGCAGAGTACATCATGAGAAACGCTGGGCTGGAAGAAGCACAGGCTGGAATCAAGATCACTGAGAGATATATCAATAACCTCACATATGCAAATGACACCACCTTTATGGTAGAAAACAAAGAACTAAAGAGGCCCTTGATGAAAGTGAAAGAGGAAAGTGAAAAAGCTGGCTTAAAGCTCAACATTCAGAGAATTAAGATCATGGCATCCTGTCCCAACACTTCATGGCAAATAGATGGGGAAACAGCGGAAACTATGGCAGACTTTAGTTTTTGGGGCTCCCAAATGCAGATGGTGACTAGAGCCATGAAATTAAAAGGTGCTTTCTCCTTGGGGAAAAGTTATGTTAATCTAGAGAACAGATTAAAAAGCAGAGACATTACTTTGCCAAAATAGTTTTTCTATTCAAAACCAAGGTTTTTCCAGTATCCTTTATGGATGTGAGAGTTGGACTATAAAGAGAAGTGATTGCCAAAGAATTGATGCTTTTGAACTGTGGTGCTGGAAAAGACTCTTTAGAGTCCCTTGGACTGCAAGGAGATCCAACCAGTACATTTTAAAGGAAATCAGTCCCGAGTATTCATTGGAAAGACTGATACTGAAGCTGAAAGTCCAATAGTTTGGCCATCTGATGTGAAGAACTGACTCATTTGAAAAGACTCTAATGCCTGGAAAGATTGAAGGTGGGAGGAGAAAGGGATGACAGAGGATGAGATAGTGCCACAGACTCAATCAACATGAGTTTGAATAACCTCTGGGAGTTGGTGATGGGCAGGGAGAATTTGCGTGCTGCAGTCCATGGGGTCACAAAGATTCGGACATGACTGAGTGACTGAATTGAACAGAACTGAGCGTTAGCTGCAATGGCGAGTGAAAAATCACCCAATATATTGCTCATATATTCTGACCTAAAAGTTAATACAATGAAAAGCTGTTTACAAAGTGAAGAGGAATTGACTCTGATATTTAAAATTATCTGCAAAAACTTCACCAACTCCAATATTATTGCCTGGAGAATCCGAAGGACAGAGGAGCCTGGTGGGCTGCCATCTATGGGGTCTCACAGAGTCAGACATGACTGAAGTGACTTAGCAGCAGCAGAAGCAGCAAAAACTTTTATTTTGTCACCATATTTACAATTTTTTTTCTTTGCTGTTTATAAATTTATAATTTAGTTGGGATAAAAAGATACAACTTCAAATTGAAAGGTCATATAAATGATGTGGAAAACAAGTTTCATAGATATTCAAGATAGGAGGAAGTCATTTGAAATCAATGGTTCAAAAGAAGGTTGAATGGGAACTGTAGCCTGAACTAAGCCATGAAGGACAGACAGCATCTGGACTGGAAGAAGAGAGATAGCAAGTATTCTAGAGAGTCACCTGGAATGTCTGAGTAAATCTCTTCATACAGTGACCTTTAGAAAGCAAGTAAACAAATTGTATGTTTTTGCTGCTATTTTTATAATGAATAAAATGATTTTGGAAAATGTTCCAGTAGAACAATAGTTGAGTGTATCACATGGCTGATGCTGCTCAGACAAAACATGAAAACTTCTATTTGANAAAAGACTCTGATGCTGGGAGGGATTGGGGCAGGAGGAGAAGGGGACGACCGAGGATGAGATGGCTGGACGGCATCACTGACTCAATGGGTGTGAGTCTGGGAGATGGTGATGGACAGGGAGGCCTGGCGTGTTGCGCTTCATGGGGTCGCAAGGAGTTGGACACGACTGAGCGACTGAACTGAACTGAACTGAACAGGAACATGAGGACTGTGGTCCATCACACGTGAGGACTCATGCTGTGGCCTCTCCGTAGTTTGTTGTCCACAGGTTCTGGATGCTAGTGGCCAGAGCAGGCAGAGCCCACGCTGGCCAGTCTTGCCTCTGCCCTTTTGAGATTTTTGCACCCATTTGCCCTTGGCCAAGGGACAAGTTCAGCCCTCCACCCTCGTCACTGCAGGGTCACCCAACACAGTGATATCCACAGCCAGGTCCCAGTCCTTGGCTGTGTCTAGCAGAAACACAGTTGCCATGCTCCGCTCTCCCCTTCCCCTGACTATCACAGCAAGCTCAGATGACCCATCTTCCAGCGGCTTCTTTGAGAGGTGTGAGAATTTATTTACAATTGGCTCAATTCCTCTTCCTTTATAGGGAGAAAATATTGACTGTTCTACAAATCAATATCTTTTCCTTTCTAGGGTGTGTGGATCGGCACCAAATTATCTCAGTTTTGTGACACGCACTTTGGTAATCGACGCTTGCCACCCCGGCTCCAAGCACATCAATGTGACCTTAACTTTGATTTTCCAGTGGAAGGAAACCAGCATTGTTCTGCAGAATAAATTCGCCCTGTCTAGGCTCATGTATCCCTTTACCTTTCTCACCCTTCAGGGAGCTATAAATCCATGAGCTGAGTCTTAAAATTGCATTAACACAATTAAATGGGGTATTTCTTAATGTGCCCGTAATCTTTCCTTTTCAGAGTCAAGTCCACTAAAGCAATTTCAGTAAAAATTATTTCCACCATATATAAAATTACTGTGGAGATTGTAATGTGAGCCCAAGAGCCCATCTTTCAGATGTGATCGATGCTATCATATGAGTCGCCACCATTCCTTCACGTCACAGAGATGAGTCTTATCAAACACACTCTGTGATCCTCACCCTTGTTGTGACTCAAGTTAGGGAGAGGTTTGGAATTCAGACGGCTGGAACAGAAGCGGCAGCTTTATTACACCTAAAAGCTGGGTTGGAAGAGCGGCCAGAGCAGGCGACCATGTATGTGGCTTTGCTGAGGCTCCCTGGATCAGCTGAACTCCAGGCAATGCGCTAGCGCTTGGCCATCGAAAGGAGTGAAGCCGCGATGCTTGCTATGGACACAACAGGGGTGGATCCTGACCACGTTATGCTAAGTAGAGAAGGCAGTCACAAGGCCACAGAGCATATAACTCTGATCATGCAAAATGTCCAGGATGTGCAGATACGCACTGAGAGGGGATATAGGGGCTGCCACGGGTTGGGGCTGGGCGAGAAGGCAGAGCAATGGCGAATGGGCAGAGCTCCCTTTGGAGGTGACCTGAAGGAGACAGTGGTGATGGTTACATGCTCTGAAAATTCGCTCAAATCCACTGAACTGTAGATCTGAAAGGAGTGATCTTTTTGTCACATCTCAATAAAGTTGTTATAAAAAAAAAAGCTGCGACTGCATCGTTCAAGCTGGTGTAGGTGCCCTTCAGAAGCAGAAATGTGAATATTGGGGAAATTCAATGACTCACAGAAAAGTATATCAACGCTGTAAGGTGACTCATACTAGAGCGGGTTAGATGGCTTCTGGCTTCTGGTAACGATGAAGGACATGACGCTGGGCTGATCTCCCCATCTATAAATCTGTTATAAACTTTAGACCAATTTTAAAGATACGTATCTAGATAAGTATAAAGACAACCATTTTAACAACAGTTCAGTTCAGCCGCTCAGTCGTGTCTGACTCTTTGTGACCCCATGGACTGCAACACGCCAGGCTCCCCTGTCCATCACCAACTCCCGGAGCCTACCCAAACTCACATCCACTGAGTCAGTGGTGCCATCCAATCATCCATCCTCTGTCGTCCTCTTCTCCTCCCATCTTCAGTCTTTCCCAGCATCGGGGTCTTTTCCAGTGAGTTACACAACTGAAGTGCTTAGCAGCAGCAGCGGCGGCAGCTCTTCCCATCAGCCGGCCAAAGGATTGGAGCTTCAGCCTCAGCATCAGTCTTTCCAATGAATATTCAGGGTTGATTTCCTTTAGGATTGACTGGTTTGTCTCCTTGTAGTCCAAGGGACATACAGTGATCTATTTTGATGTTTATACCACACATGCAAATAATATATACAACAATAAGAACGCAATAGGCAGGAAGGCTGAACAGAAGGCTCTTGCATACTTTAATTCAGATAAATTATGATAAATTAAAAGTGAGTATTGCAATCTCTAGAGCAAGCAGTGAGAGAGGGAAAAACAGGTATGACAGAAAGCCAATTGAGGGCAGAATAGAATACAGAAATAAGTGTATATTTGACTAAACCAAAGAAAACAGGAAAGAAGGGAACAAGCAGCAGAGAGCAGGGGGAGTCAGAGAGCAAGCAGCGAGACGGCACACAGCCAAACACATTTACAGCTACATTAAATGTAAATGGGCCAAACAACCCCATCACAGTCTGCAGGCCAGAGAAAGGAGCAAGCCACGCACAGGCGGTCTGCAAGAGGGACGCTCCAAGTGAAAAGACACAGACAGGGTGAACGAGGATGGCAAAAGGCCGGACATGCGGGCAATAAGCCAGAGGCCTCTGTGCAGTGACAGTCATAGCAGGCAGGGCAGACTTCAGAAGAGGGGAGACCGTAGAAATGAGAGGCCTGCTTCATAGTGGAAACAGGAAGCATTCATTAAGACTTTAAAAAACGGAAACCGAAGTCTGATGTGCATGCCTCTAAGGACAGATCTTCAAAACAAGTGAGGCAAAAATGGGCAGAATGCAAGAGAGAACAAGGCAGCTCCATAGCGATGGCTGGAGACTAACACCTCGTCCCAGCAACCGCTAGAGTAAAACAGAACAGACAGTGAAGACACAGAGGGCCTGAGCAGCAGGACCGCCCCAAACCCGCCTGACATTTGCAGGGTCCGCACCCAGCCACAGCGAGGCACACTCTCCCCGCAAGCGTGCAGAACACGTTCACCAGCAGAGAGCTGGTGCAGACCCACAAACCAGGCACGAAAAGGGTCAACCGGATCAAAGCCTGCAGAGTTTGTCTGATGAAAACAGAATTAAATTAAAATCCCTAATGATACCGTATCGAGAAAAATCAGCAAACATTGTTAAAATGAAAACTTTCTCTTGTTGATCTATAAACATAAAGTAATCCCAACTGGGAATTCCCTGGAGGGCCAGTGATTTCAGGCTTTCATTGCTGACATCCTGAGCTCAATCCCCGGCCAGGGAACGAAGATCCCACAGGCTGTGCTGTGCAGCCAAATAAAAAGTAAAGTGATCACAATCAATGTTTTAAACAGAAATTGACAGGTTGAAGCCAGACTATGTGTAGAAATATAAAGGTCTATATAGCTGGTGAAATTTTTTTTTAAAAATAACACATTTGGAGGGTCGTTATACTGTCTTATTTCAAAATTTCATATGGAGCTACAGCCATCAGGAAAATCTGAGTCAGGCTCAGGTAGAGACCAGTGGGCGAATAAAACAGAACAGAGAGCGAGCACAGACCCGCAGGCATCTGTCAGTCGGGTTTTGGCAAAGTTGCTATTGAAGAGTTTCGTATTGATCATTAATTCTAACGTAACTGAAATTACTGTGTGTATTTACAGAAAAGTAAGATCATTGCTCTCTTTTTTCTCAATTATCTTTTCTCCATTATCTTTGAGCACCTCAATGCAAAATCCAAACTTCTTG
The DNA here is from genome assembly GCA_006410615.1 of Neotragus moschatus. Classification (NCBI taxonomy): domain Eukaryota; kingdom Metazoa; phylum Chordata; class Mammalia; order Artiodactyla; family Bovidae; genus Neotragus; species Neotragus moschatus. The sequence continues at coordinate 10,926 of SJYA01006371.1, forward strand.
CAAATACATGTGTATTTCATTTTAATGTATTGCTTTTTTCTAACGAAAGAAACAAATGCTTACATTAAAATGTAAAGAGGGTGATGATAATGATGCTACCACTGATGCTGTCTCATAATACAGCTGGGCCATCCTGCCTTGGTCCACAGTGGGCCGGCGGGGACGGCTGGAGGGTCTCCATGCAGACACCCGTGGGTGCAGCCCCCTGTTTCCTTGAGACACCAGCATCCTCAGTGTTCTCTGCTGTGTTCTCATCAACTGGCTGTCGAAATGGCAAAGAAGGCAGGAGCGCAGGTCACAGAGTGTTAGGGAGGGGCCAGCACTCAATCCCACAAGTGCTGAGGGCAGCTCTGCAGCAACAGAACCAGGATCAGGCAGTGGCCGGAAGGGCTCGGGGACGCAAAGCAGAGCCTGGTGGTCACTGGGCTGGGGAGGAGGGGCCGGCGCGGGGAGAAGACCCCAGAGTGGTTTCCAGGCTGAGGTCGGTGGTCCCACCAGTGAGATGGGGCCACACGGGAAGACAGACTCGGGGGACCTGGGCCAAGAGTTGTGGAACTTCCCATTCCCGTCCCAGCTGTGTCCCCCTGCTCCTCCCCGCACAGAAGTTCCCTACACTCTGGAGGGCAGGAAGCACTCAGCTCTGACCCCGGCTCTGCGGGTGCCTGGACTGAGTCCTGCACACTGCAGGGTGGCCCTGGGCCTCAGTAATCGTGGCGGCGGCCTCCCTACATCATGGTGCTGGGGTCAGCGACTCAGACAGAGGGGCTCGAACCACGGCCAGCACAGGCCCAGGGTAGACGCTCTCGTTACCACCGCATGGCCTCCATCTGCTCCCCAGTGCCATCTGACTCTGGTGCCAGCTTTCCTTCCATGCAGACCTCCACGTCTTTACTCCCCCAGGACCCCTTCCTCAGGATGCCCCCTGCCCTCTCCCACCCTCCTCAATCTAAGTCATTTCTCAGCATCTTCAAGACAGAACAAGGTTCCAGGATCCTCAGGGCACCCCGACTGCTGCCTCTCCCAGGCCCATCCTGGGAACTCCCAGGCCTCCCTGACCTTGAGTGTCTGCGTCCGTCATGGGCAGAAGCTTGACCTAGAAGTAGAGGGCGTGGGGAGTGCTGAGGGCAGCTCTCTGGTTGGGTCCCGTCTCAGCATCCCTGGCTCACTGCCTTTGCATCCAGCCTTGGCTGCCAGCTTCCTGGTCCTGATGCTGACCTGGTCCAGGAAGAAGGCGGCATGGAAAACTACCAGCTGTTGTCCGGGGGCCATGTGAGAGGCGTGTGTCCAAATGCTCCCAAGACATCTGGCTTCCTGATTCCTCTAAGAGTGAGCTAAACGCTTAAGACAGGACACGCTGTCCTGACAGGCTGATTTGCCATTTATTTGAATGTAAAAATAACTGGACAATCACAATTTCTGCCTAGAATCTTTCTCTTGCGGCAGGAAATAAAATGATGTGTTATAATAAAGATTGCATTTTTGTGTGTCTGTGGCTCTTCTGCAGCATGAACACATTTGAGAGCAACTTCTTTAAGAAAATCAAAAGATAAATCATGGCCAAAATACCTCGCAGCTCTTAAGACAGACGCGAGATTAAAACTTTGTTAGACTATGGAGTGCAGGCTCTGGAACTCGCTTTACATTAATCATCTACGTATTGACACTTTGCCTTGTTGACAGAGCACCTCAGGTGGGGACAGACACGTCGGGGAAACTCTGCGCCCAGTGAAGACCGACCCCTGGACTCTAGCAGGAGATGCGCGACTCGGGCCAGGACTGGCCTTGGTGGGATCCAGGCCAATTCCTCAGGCAGAGCTGTCAGCCCGAGATAAGAGCCACTAACAGTGAAGCCCAGAGCTGCTGACTTGTGCCTGCATCTCAGGTCAGATGTGCCTTTGATGGGTCACTGTGGACATCCCCTGCCTCCAGACTTCCAACCGAACCATTGAGGGCAAGGGCAACTCGACACCCTTCCCCTAAATGACAAGGCTCCATCTCCCATGACACACGGTCCACACTCAGGGGCAGAGAACGGAAATCCCTCTGCAAACAGACTTGCTGGCCTCGTCCAATCTGTCTCTCACTATGCAACTCCAGCAAGACAGCTCTCGGGAGCAGAGAGAGAGAGATCTTTGAAAAGCCTGGTCCCCAGTTCAGTCCAAAGCCCACCTGACTGGGCTGCAATTCCAGGGCAAAGTGGCAATCACAGGCATGCTTTCCCCGTGTGGCACGTGCCCTCTGTGAGGACGAGAGGGTGGGCGCAGGCCCTGGGCGCCCTTCACACCCCAGCTTGCGTGTCGCAGGTCCTTGAGGAGTGCTTGTCGGATGATGGCTTTTAGGGAGGTGCTGGGTCTAGTGAAAAGCAGTCAGTTCCCTCAGAAATACCACACAGAGAGCACTCAGGCAAACTCAAAACGTCAAGGCACTGCATTGGAAAACAGACCTTACGTCGTTTGGTCGATGATAAGCACTTATCTGGGAAGTGGGCAAGGACATCCTGAGTGCCTCCAGCCACGGGTGATTCAGCCCATCAAGTGATGAGAGACAACAGGTTGAGACGCAACGGTTCTCCAACCAGAGGCAGCTGTGAGAAGGAAATGCATGTTTGTGTGGAGACATTGCTGTTTCATTAATCCCAAATGTTGGACTCAACCAGAGCTTAGCTGGGCCACCCCCATCGTGGATGCGCGGGGACCAGGTGTGGGGAGCAGTGGGCTCAGGGCAAAGTAGTCTTGGGCTTTTAGGATCAAACAATGTCTTTTTTTTTTTTTTTTTTTTTTTTANTCGTTTGGTCGATGATAAGCACTTATCTGGGAAGTGGGCAAGGACATCCTGAGTGCCTCCAGCCACGGGTGATTCAGCCCATCAAGTGATGAGAGACAACAGGTTGAGACGCAACGGTTCTCCAACCAGAGGCAGCTGTGAGAAGGAAATGCATGTTTGTGTGGAGACATTGCTGTTTCATTAATCCCAAATGTTGGACTCAACCAGAGCTTAGCTGGGCCACCCCCATCGTGGATGCGCGGGGACCAGGTGTGGGGAGCAGTGGGCTCAGGGCAAAGTAGTCTTGGGCTTTTAGGATCAAACAATGTCTTTTTTTTTTTTTTTTTTTTTTAATCAGAAACTGTATTTCTCTTGGTGGAAAGAAGAGAGACGTTGGAAATGGGAGCCCTGGCTCCAGCCCCTGTGCTGGCGTTTGCAGCGAGTGGTGCTTGCTTGGACGTGCTTTGACGTACTTCACCTTCAGCAGCAGCCTTTGGGTGGGGGGCACTGTTACTCCTCCGATGTGGGGAGGAGGCTGCTGATGGCCCCTCGGGGGGCCTCCTGCGTCTGTGCCCAGTGGGCTGACTTCCACGGCGCCCCTGTCCTGACTCCGAAACCCCCGTGTGATGCCCGCATCCAGCAGACACCCCTCACCTGATGCAGGAAACCTGGGTTTCCGCTCTCTTACCGGCTCCTGTCGGGGCCGTGGGCAGGGCCGGGCCACCTGCCAGGGTGAGTGACACATGGGATGGAGCTTTCCTGGAGCCCCCAGCCAGGACTAGGGCTTCTGACCCGCCCCAGGCTGGTCTGCCTGACCCCATCCTCTCAGCGCGGGGGTCCAGCAAATGCAGTCACCCTGACCTTTCGGGGTTATTCTCGTGCCTTTCCCCTTCCGGTCCTCCGGTGCGCCCTGGAAGGAGCAAGCGCAGCAGCACCTGGGGGAGAGGAAAGCGAGGCTTCGGACGAGCCCTCGGGCAGGTCCCGCCTGTCCTGCAGCAGAGGTCGTTCACCCACCACGCAGGCCCGTCTCCCCTCCAGCTCCCACCTGCCTTCCTTTTCAGACACTGGCAGAAGCCCTGTAGTCACTGATTCCCCCGTCAAGGAAAATGTCACTGGCTTGGACAACTTCCCTGCTTTCCCCCCAGTTTCTCACCAGCGATGACTCAGGCATGGAGCCCACCACCATCAGCTCAGTGGGCGTCCGGGGAGCCAGGCTGCCAGCTGCAGCTAGGATGGTGCCCCGTTTCGTGACACCCGCCCTGCAGGCCGGCGGCAGGGAGGTCTGGGCGACGAGGTTCAACTGCCTTCCCACCCTGTGTTGCCCTTTGGAACCAGCTTGGCCATCTTCAAGGTGAGTGAGCAGCGATGCTCCAAAGATGCAGTGGTCAGGGGCACTGAGCCTCCCACCAGGGCCCTGACTGTTCTGGGCTCTGACCCAACTGCTCCTGCTGGGGAGGCCCCTCCAGCCCACTCACGCCGTCCGGCTCCTCCCTGGAGGACAGTGCCCACCACCTGCTCCCGCCAGATCCAACAGGGCCATCGGGGAGCAGGCACTCGGAGTGAGGGGCCTCCAGCCGGCTCCCCTGCCTGGTGGGGACCTGGTGGGGGTCTGGTAACTATTAACGTGTGATGGAGTAAGAGGACAAATGGGCCTTGCTTTATTTTCACTGGCAGGGTGATGGAAACGGACAGCCTTCCCAGGGGTGTTCCGGGGCTGGCTCACTCTGGCTTACGAGAGAAGGTTGCTAATTTTTCAGGCGTGTTATGAGATGGCTGCTTAGATATAGGTGCAGAGGGTTGAACTGTGGACCCTCAGAGCCTGTCCACATGAGTTTGGTTGTTTAGAACAAGGATCTTGGAGATGTATTAAGGTAAGGCTCCTGAGATGAGGCCGTGTTAGATCCGGGCGGGTGGGGGGCTCATAAGGTAAAGGCAGAAGGAGGCTTGAGATTCGGACGCTCAGAGGAGGTGCCCGCGTGAAGATGGCGGCAGAGACGAGTGATGCAGCCACAGACAAAGTCTCCTGGGGCTGCAGAAGCCGGAGGAGCAGGCAGGGCTCCCTCATGGCGACGAGGATGGGGCGGGGCCCTGCGACACCCGGGTTCCAGACTTGCGGCCTCCAGAACCGTGAGCAAGTCAAAGTCTGTTGCTTGAAGCCACGCTGTTTGTTGCCATTTGTTAAGGCAGCCCTAGGAAGCTAAGACAATAGGCATCGCTTCCCCGGTGGCTCAGCGGTAAAGAGTCTGCCTTCAGTGCAGGAGTCACAGGAGACGTGAGTTCGATCCCTGGGTCGGAAAGATCCCCTGGAGGAGGACGTGGCACCCTGCTCTGGCATCCGTGCCTGGAGAATCGCGGACAGAGGAGCCTGGCAGGCCACAGTCCATCTGGTTGCAGAGTCGGACACGACGGGAGCAACTTAGCCTGCCTCTGTGCAAACTTACTGTCAAGTGCATCCGGTGAGGACAATGAATACTTAGCAGCTCCTCCTAATGGCCCACTCTGCACACCCAGCACCTCCTAACAGCGTCACTCCATCTCAGTGGGATTTTCACTCCCGAACTCTTGTTTGCGTCTGGTTTTCCTATGCGGCGGATCACAGTATAACCATATGGACGCAGCATCACTTCCAAACACTGCCCCCTTCCCGTTCAAGGCAGTCACATTTTTATTTCTTTATTGTTTTACTTTTTATTTTGTATTAGAGTCTAGCTGATTAACAAGGTTGTGATAGTTTCCGGTGGACAGCAAAGGGACTCGGGCATACATACACACGTATCCATTCTCCCCTAAATCCCCCTTCCACCCAGACTGCCACATGAAATTGAGCAGAGTTCTCTATGCTCTGTGGTAGATCCTCGCTGGCAATCCATCTTAAATATAGCCGTGTGCACATGTCCGGACTGAACTGCCTAACTACCCCTTCCCCCCACCCTCACTTACTGGCAGTCATAAGAATGGAGTCAGGTTTGTATTTTGGAATCTGCTGTGGTGTGAATATTCACACCATGGAAACTGACAAACGCCGCAGATCCAGGCGGCTTGCCATTTTGTGGTCTGTTTAGAAGCACAATGGAGAGAATGCCCAGGGTTCAGAGGACTGGAAAAAAAGTGTGTGTGATTGTAGCTGCCGTGCATGGCTTCGCATAGAAGACGAGGAACAGTCCCCCCAGTGCCTGAGCATGACCCTCCGGCTTCATAACCAAGTCGCTCCATCACTGGCCGGTGGTCTTAGCTGCCTCCCTTTTATCTTACGTATTACTCACAACACAAACAGAAATATCAGCCAGCTTTCCTCCCCGACCTACACTCATTCATCTGTTGCAGTTCTAGTTGGCTCCTTATACAAGACCAGCAAGAGTCGGTGAAAGCCTGCCATGAGAATCAACTGTCCTTGTGGAATTTATAATAAAGGAAACTGTGGTTCATTATCATTAGCCCCTTCTGTGCCACCATCTTCTCTATAAGTAAAAATTGACAAGAAACGTACGCCCCGGACCCGAAGCACCTGGCTCCTGTTCTAGCTCACATTAAAGGGAGCTTTGACTTGAAATTCCTTGGGATTAAGTAGAAAAAGCAATCTTAAAACTTCAAGAGATTGACTTACAGAGTTCTTTATCACTCCATCCCACCTGGCATCGCCACTAAGCCCCCGTGATGGCCCAGCGACGCTGTCCTCACTGCAGAGCGAGGGATGAATTGGACAGCGAGCAGAAAGATCCCGAACAGCATCAGAGCGCTGCCCACTCCAGACGGCACGTGGGGCTGGATTCCAGGGGTCTCAGCACGCAAGCTCCTTCTGCCAGATCACCTCCTTCATCCTGACACCTCCCCACTGACCTGCACACTCACTGTCCCTCCAGATAGCGGGTGAGTCTCTGCACCAAAAGGACTGTGAGCAAATGGACGCTCAAGCCTTTTTACTGAAACCTCATGAGAACTGGCACAGAGCAAAGAGCAATGGGCACCAGATGGACGTAAAAGAGGGTGAGGAGTTAAGAATGAGGGGTTGCTTTTGCCCTCCTCCATGCGGGAGACTCCCGGGGCAGGGGGTGATCCAGCTTGCGGGCAGACACAGGGGAGCTGAGCCCCGAGCAGGGGCATGGCCCNAACGCTCAAGCCTTTTTACTGAAACCTTATGAGAACTGGCACAGAGCAAAGAGCAATGGGCACCAGATGGACGTAAAAGAGGGTGAAGAGTTAAGAATGAGGGGTTGCTTTTGCCCTCCTCCACGCGGGAGAGTCCCGGGGCAGGGGGTGATCCAGCTTGCGGGCAGACACAGGGGAGCTGAGCCCCGAGCAGGGGCATGGCCCTCCCTCAGGATGCCCAGACCTGGCCGGACCTGTATGAACGGCCAGGGACCAAACCCAGCCACTGTGCGTGTGCGTCAGGCCAGATGGCATCGGCGCCTCCGCACAAGGTGGCCAGATGCCCAGTTTGCCTGGTCCACGCTGACTCACGCCCGTGGTCCCAACCAGGGACTTAGAGCGTCTCTTTTGGTCTCAGCGCACTATGGTCTGAAGGATCAACCCTTTGTTCTGTGCTCACGCCTTGCCGGCGACCCTTCCCTGACATTCCTCCCCTTGGTGTCCCCTTCCTTCTGGGTTCGCCTCCCTCTCTTGCTCACCTTCCACTCATCCTCCAGTTCTGGTCGTATTTCCTCTGTGGGATCCATCTAGACAGCCTCAACTGTACCCCTTCTGTATTCCCATAGTGCCTGAAATCACCAACCACGTGCCTGAGAATCAGGTCTGCGGCCCCCACTGCGCCCCGCTCCCCTGACCTGGATCTTGGACACCCGGCCCCACGCCTTCCTGTACCCTGAGCCCACAGTGCCTTGCCTCCCCTCCCTGGTGCCCTGCAAGTGTTTGTTGAAGTTATACAAACAAACCTTGAAAACTAGGTATGATCTGAGTGAATTCCAGGGAGAAATGAGTGAAAGCAACGGGCCTGCAGGTGCAGGAAGCCCGAGGACTCGGAAGGGATAATGGCTTTTTATCTAAATTAAGCATAGCTGCTTTGAGGAGGCTGTGCTTCCAGAAAGGAGACCGGGGACACATTTGTCTCTAATTTTGGTTCCTGAAAAATAAATTGAGGCAATTATTACTTCAGGTTTGCTACTCAATATCCACCCATCTTCTTTAAATCCCATATTAATACAACCTGTACTAAAGACATTTTAAAAGTCACAACAGATCATGGTTTCTTTCTTTTTTTTCCCCTAACTTAGGCTTTATTTGATGCATGTAACCCAACATCAGAGTTCAAATCTCCCTGAAGGACCAGGCAGTCAGATTCCAACTTATTTTGAGAATTCACCCTGGTGAATAGGTGAGGATACGGCTTGCCTTGGACCAAAGTCCAGAGAGGTACCAGCTCTCAGGAAGAAGGTCCTGGCCACATCCAGGGGCTGAAACACAGGGTGTATATGAGCAAGGGGCATGCACCTAGTGGTGAGAAGTCCCTGCCACCAGCCTGAAGTCTGTGTGTTTAGCCAAGCAGAACTGCCACTGTCTGGGACCAACTTCAAGGCTTCCACAGACTACACTGAGTGTCTATTATCCTCTCAGAGCAGCAAACCGCCTTGCGCTGTATAGACATGAGTGTGATCGTTAGGACCCCGGGGTGCTCACTGTCCCTCACTCATTCCTAGGTCCGGGGGCTGGACACTGGGGACAAAAATGCCTGCAGTGATTGCTCTGCGACCATGTGAGGGACGCTCAATTACTGCCACTTTGGAAAGGACCGAGTGCAGCGGGGCAACGGTGGAGGCCCGGGTTCAGTCGAGAGGGGCGGAGACCGCAGACGAGCTCCGTGGAGGGGACAGTGCAGTTAGTGACCTCACCACGCATCCTCCAGCAAACTCTGCGGCAAAACGCAGACAAGACGCTGCCCCCACACTGGGCATACGTGCCCCGTTCAGCCCCGGGACAGGTTCCCAAATGTGCTATTATCAGAGCCGGGAAGGTGGAGAGCTGAGGTAGTCCACCACCAGGCCCAGGTCCCCATCTTCACCAAAGACATCTTGAAGACGTCTCATCCTACTCTTGACCACAAGGCTGCTCACCATCCACGTCGACTCCACTGTGTCTGAAATATAAAGCCGTGTTCAGAGTAGCTTGATGGACTGGGTCTTCTGAGTTGCCCCCAGATACAAAAATCTCCCAGATTCTGGGTAAATTACAGTATATATACCAAAAAAAAAAAAAAGTTTGGCTCGAAACATTGAAGTTGAAATTGCCTATGAAGAGGAAACAAATAAGAACACATCAAAGCCATAAAAGTTGGTAGAAGAACACGGTACAACCACAACAGTGGGGCTGCTCTGGAGGAACAGCTGATACTGATCAAGAAGCCAGACGCTGGGGGCAGTGTCAGCTTGGGGTGTCAGGAATAGGATGTGGTCCCTGTTTAGCACTGGAGTGAAGCTGAGATTTCCACGTGAAGCCAGGTTCTTGGGGGTCTATGTCTCCTGAGAAAGGTGGGGTGGGGCCCACCTGAAAACCAAGGGAAGCACCATGGGGTCTGTCTTCTCTGCTGCAGTCCCAGGTGGGAAAAAATAGTGCCAATAACAGTTGTCTCCACCGATTACCTGTGCTTGCCACCCTGCTCCCACAGCACGCTGAACTTCAACTTCGCCCCCACCGTCACAGCCTCTGGCTAAAGAATTACAGAGATTTCACGTTGCTAGTTCCTTCTGGTACTACCAGTTCAGTTTTTTTTCTGGATAAGTAAATCCTCAATTCAGATCTCTCAGAATGACCACAGGTTAAATTCAGCCAAGTACGAAGGTGAAACAAAATTTAACTAAAAATAATAGAAGATAAAATGCACCCCCCAAACACAAAGAAGAAACCACCAATATTAAGGCAGCATAAAAAGAGAGAGAGATTTGACATTTAACTGTTAGAAGAGTGTGAAATAGTTCTATACGGAAATTTTAAAATTGAAATATGACTTAAGAAAATGAGTAAGAAGTGGTAGATGACAAAAATGACGAGACAGACTTCCTAAAGAAGCAATAAAGCTGCTGGAAATTAAAGCACAGCAGCTAAGATGAGCAGGACAATAGCTGCTCAGACCAGACAGTCCAGAAATAAAGCCAAGAACTGGAAGACAAATCAGATAAAACTACCAGAATGTGGCACGGAGAAAGATGAGATGAAACATACACAGAAGTGAAGAAATACAGGGAAAGGGGCAAGAAAATCTCATGTGCACACAACCAGAACTCCAGCAAAGAGGCTGCGGTGGGAAGAAAGACAAGAAGTGGTAATGGCCGGTTATTTTTTCAGAACTGAGGAAAGGCATGAATCCACAGATATAAAAAGCAAAACACACAATCAGAAGGTCACCTGGAAAGGAAGTTGTGCCTAGATTCATTGTCACGGAACTGCATGAAACACAAAGTCCTTACAAACCTCTACAGAGAAAAGGCAGTTCACCCAGGAGCGATGAACAATCACGTTGACAGCAGACCCCGAAGAGCAACCACAGTAAACTTGTGTGGCAACGCATTCAAGATGCTAAGAAAAAGCCATGGCTATGCAGCAGTCTGTAGCCAGGAAAAATACAAGAGGGGGAGAAAAAAATTTCAAAAGGCAAACATCAACAGATCCTCAGCAAAAAAAAAATCTTCAGGAAGAAAGAAAATGACCCCAGAATAAAAACATGAGATGTAAGAAGAAATTTTGACAAAAACACTAAGGAAGTATGAAAGAAGGGCAAGGTGCAAGAATGGACGCTGACTACACTGGTGAAATGTGAATACTTGTGAACAAAGAATAATACAGAATTTGTGAGATTTAGCAATAATGCATATATGTGATTAGCTGTAAAAATAATAACAGCTGGCATATTAAAAGCACTAAAATTACCTTTCAGATGGGGTTGAGGTGAGGTGAGTATAATGCAGAAGTGAATGGGCCTGGAGGAGACACACAGCCCTACTGGGCACTAATTTCACGTGGACTCCCCCTGACATTTTCATCTAATTCTCTCATCCACTTACTCTCCGGGTCCCTTAAGATAGATTTCATTGCCCAATCTCTCATTTCAGCTCTCTGATACATTAATGAAATTAACTTGATAAATGAAAAATAGCCTATCAGAACTTCCCTGATGGTCTAGTGATTAAGAATCCAC
>SJYA01006373.1:8862-21788 GCA_006410615.1 Neotragus moschatus
TCTTTCACTTTCATCAAGAGGCTTTTTAGTTCCTCTTCACTTTCTGCCATAAGGGTGGTATCATCTGCATATCTGAAGTTATTGATATTTCTCCTGGCAATCTTGATTCCAGCTTGTGCTTCTTCCAGCCCAGTGTTTCTCATGATGTACTTTGCATAGAAGTTAAATAAGCAGGGTGACAATATACAACCTTGACATACTCCTTTTCCTATTTGGAACCAGTCTGTTGTTCCATGTCCAGTTCTAACTGTTGCTTCCTGACCTGCATATAGGTTTCTCAAGAGGCAGGTCAGGTGGTCTGGTATTCCCATCTCTTTCAGAATTTTCCACAGTTTATTGTGATCCACAGTCAAAGGCTTTGACATAGTCAATAAAGCAGAAGTAAATGTTTTTCTGCAGTTCTCTTGCTTTTTCCATGTGTTATAAAATAGCTAAGCATCCAGATAGTTTTTTAGAGCCTATTTTAAGTTTAATTAATTTTTTAAACTGTCATTACTGATTATCACTGTTAGATAATACTCAGTAGGGTGCTCATTTAACTTCCCTTGAAGATAAGTGGTATTAATTTATAAAATCCCGTACACCACAGACACAGCTGAAGTCATATTAATTAAATATGTGTACCACCTCCAAATACCATTATAATGGGATTCCCTCAGTCTCCTGTATATTTAACCAGCTGTTCAACAAAGGCAAACTGTATACTTTGCCTACTTGAGTTGTGTTTCTATCTCAACTTTAAGAGAATTTCACATGAAATTAAGAGGACCCATGCAAGTGCACCTTGTAAAATACATACAGGTGCAGTCAAATTGCCAAATGTAAACAACAAGCGATGAACACAGTACAGTGGTGATTTCTGTCATGTTTTTATATACAAAACTGTTTTAAAAGTTTGCTTTTATATTCTCTTGTGCCTTGCTTTAAGCAGATTGTATGTGTAACTCTGTGAAAGATGAATTAGGAGTGATTTTTTTCCCCCCTATTTATGAATAAAGTCATAGAATCATCCCTTTAAAAAAAGATAAAACTTCCTAAGAACATTTACACTGATTTGGTAATAATGTTCACTCTGTACCTGGCTTTGTAATTGTGCTCACAGTATTTGGAATCTACTTGTAGCGCTTGATAGAGTATCATATACCTGGAAATGTTTTCACTTTAACCCTGATGTCTTCAACAAATTCAGTTTACTGTTTGTTCTAGTATAGGAGGAAGGGTTGTATTTATTTTTCTCCCATGGCTCCTTCCTTGTTTTGTCTTTCATTCCTTTCTGTCTAGGAAAATGAAAGCGTTGAAATTATAAAACACTGTTTTTTTTTTTTTTTTTGCATCTTTATAGATTTAGGAGTTAGAAGAGGGATGTGCTAATTTTTCCTATCTTGTCATTAGCTAGCTAGGCTAGAGATCTGGTGCACATTTGTTTCAAAACTTGGATAAAAGCCAACCCTCGCCTAGAGTTTAGGTGCTAAGCATATAGTGGAGATGTGCTAATTCTGTATTGTTACTGTACAAATTGTATTATTTATTGATACAAATGCAGTTCTGTGTCTAAAATCATAATGCATTGAGTTTTAAAATTTTCTTTATGCTATTTTGTAGTCTAAATTTGTTGTTCATTCGTGTTCGACTCTTTGCGACCCCATGGACTGCAGCATGCCAGTCCTCCCCGTCCATCACCAACTCCCAGAGCTTGCTCAAACTCATGTCCATTGAGTCGATGATGCCATCCAACCATCTCATCTTCTTGTTTTCCCCTTCTCCTCCTGCCTTCAATCTTTCCCAGCATCAGGGTCTTTTTCAGTGAATTGGCTCTTTGCCTCAGTGGCCAAAGTAATGGAGCTTTAGCTTCAGTCCTTCCAGTGAATATTCACGGTTGATTTCCTTTCGTATTGACTAGTTTGATCTCCTTACTATTCAAGGGAATCTCAAGAGTCTTCTCCAGCACCACAATTTGAAAGCATCAGTTCTTCTGATGCTTCTTTAGGGTCAGCCTTCTTTAGGGTCCAACTCTCACATCCATACATGACTACTGCAAAAACCATAGTTTTGTCTATATGGACCTTTGTTGGCAAAGTGACGTCTCTGCTTTTTTAATATAGTGTCAAGTTTGTAATAGCTTTTCTTCCAAGGAGCAAGTGTCTTTTCATTTCATGGCTGCAGTCACTGTCCACAGTGATTTTGGAGCACAGGAAGATAAAGTCTGTCACTGTAGTCTAAATAGCATGACATCTTTATGTATAAAAGTGTTTTGGAGCTTGTTTTTTGTTATTTAAGCCAATAGTTTCCTCATTGAAGAATTAAACAAATGCATTCAACCTGATGCTTCATTTCAGTCTCTTAGTATAGTACGTAGATATAGAAGGGGCTCAATTAATAATTAGTTATTGTTATTTTAATGACTTTTAGAGATTTCTTATTTTAAAGCATTTTGATTTTTGGTGAAAACTAAAATTTTGATCTCTTCTACCACTGTTAGAAGCTAAGTATTCATAAATTAGCATGTGAATTGCTTAAGCTTACTCTTCCCATTTATTGACATGTTTACATTTATAATATTGATGTTACATTAATAGTGTTTTGCTTAATTTTAGCATATTAATGAACTCTGTGTGTGTGTGTGTGTGTGGTGTGAAGAGGAGTCAGTATAGTTTCTACACTCAAGGGTTGATGTTACATGTATAGACTCAATGGCAATGAAGTAGTGATTCAAAAAAGACTGAGGAACCAGCCCCATTTCTTAACTGTTCAATGTCCCTAGCTTTTTAAAACAAGTGTCAAGAATTGAAGTAATGATGTCCATAGAGATATAACTTGTGGACGTCTATTCATGTGAAATAGTTTCATGTTTCTGAGCTGTTTCACAGCAGGGAGGTTTTATGTTGGTGACTTAGCTGCCCTTTTTCTTTTGCTACTTTGTATATACTTCTTATTACATTTTCTACATAGCCATATAATTACCTGTTTATGTGCTTGCCTCCTCCATGTGGTTGTTACTTAAGTTATTTACATTCACATAGCTCATTTTTTTTTTGTATCACTGACTTGCTCTCTATTTCTTTTTGTGTATTTGGTTTTTTATTTCCATCCATTCTGCATGAAAAACCTCTTGACACTTTTTGTAGTCGAGGTCTGCTGTAGACAGATTCTCTCAGCTTTTGCTTGTCTGGAAATGTCTTTATTTTGCATCTGTTTATGAAAAGTCGTTTTACTAGTCGTTGAATTTTAGGATGAGAGTATTTTTCTTTCAGTTCCTCGAGGATGCCATTAGGTTGTCTTTTGTTCGCATTGTTTCTGGTGAGAAATTTGTATCCTTTTTTTCAGTATTTAATGTCTTCTTTTCTTTGGCTGTATTTTTATGGTTTGCCCTTTATTTTTAATTTTCAGTAGTTTGACTGTGAGGGTCCTACGTATGGGTGTTTTGTTTGCTTGTTTTGTATTTTTTCTGGGGATTGCTGAGCTTCTTGGATCTGTGAATTGATAGACTTATATGTCTGTATCTGTATTTATAATACTCTTTTCTCTTCTACTGGGGACCCCAGCTACACTTGTGTTACAACATTTCATATTGTGTTGTGAACATTGGTTATTCTATTTTGTTTGTTTCAGTTTGAATACTTTCTATTGATCTGTGTTTAGGTTTACCAGTTCTTTCCTCAGCAGTGTTCAGGTTCTTTTTAAGCCTATCTAATGAGATTTTCTGGGGAAGGCAATGGCACCCCACTCCAGTACTCTTGCCTGAAAACTCCCATGGACGGAGGAGCCTGGAAGGCTGCAGTCCATGGGGTTGCTGAGGGTCGGACATGACTGAGCGACTTCACTTTCACTTTTCACTTTCATGCATTGGAGAAGGAAATGGCAACCCACTCCAGTGTTCTTGCCTGGAGAATCCCAGGGACAGGGGAGCCTGGTAGGCTGCCGTCTATGGGGTTGTACAGAGTCAGACACGACTGAAGTGACTTAGCAGCGGCAGCAGCAGCAATGAATTCTTCATCTCTGATACACTTTTCATTTTAATAGATTAAAAAAATAGCGTCCATGATTGGCTACTGAAATTCCCCATTGCATGGTCGTAATTCCATTATACCTTTTAGCATTATTTTTATGAATCTTCTTTTAAATAGTCTGTCTAGTAATTCTGCCCTCTAGGCCGTCTCTCGATCACTTTTTTTGACCGTAGGCCACATTTCTTGCTCCTTTGTGTCTTGCAACATTTGATTGTATGGTGGACATTTTATTTAATTACAGTAGAAATTGAATAATAATTGCTTCCAAGAGAGGGTGTGCTCTTCTTTCAGACTCTTGAAATGGGGGCTGTGTCTCTGATCACTAGTTGAACTGGGTTTGGTCTTCCTGCTACTAGAGTTTTTATTCAGCTTGTCTGTGGCCTCAGATCTTTTGCGGACTTGGGATCTGAGTGCTCATGAGATTCTGGCAATTTGCTTTTTGGCATTAACACTTGAACTTTGGCTTTGGAATCCATGGAATATCTCTTTCTGCTTTGAAATCTTGATGCCTATTTTTAGAATTTCTGTAGTGTTCTTTTTTTGTTTTCAGTTCCATTGCTGACTCTCTTTCTTCAGAGACTTGGTATCCTGCCCCCAGCCTTCAGATAGCAGCTGGCGTGTGTGCTCCGAAGGTCTGGGTTTCTCTTAGGTCTCCTGGCTGGTCCAGAGGCTTTGGCAGGCAGCTGCTTTGCACTGGGAGAGGCCTCTCCCACCTCGGAGCATCCCCGTGTGAGGCTTTCCTGCTCTAAACCCTGGCCACAGGCATCTACCCCATGCAGTGTGAAGACTTGAGGGAAAGAGTTGATTGGAGGGTGCAGACTCGCTCCGTGGCTGGGACTTCATGACCCAGGACCTGGAAGTCTCATCTCTCATGCCAGCGCTCATGTGGCTGTCAATAGTTCATTAAAAAACTTGGCTGGGTTTTCTTTACCTTTACTGAATTTTATTCTTCTTCTTCAGCTCCTGTCAGGGATGAGAGCAGCCTGTTTCTTCCCAGTATTTAGTCAGTACCGGTTTTCTTGTGTCCTCAGCTTCCTGAGATCCTCTTCCTGGTGGGTTGAAAACAGCAGCTAGAAGAATTCTGTAGGGTGTCTGGCTTCTTTTGGTTGTAGGGTGCGCGCAGTGGTGCTGTGGACTACTCTGTAATCCAACCGCCAGAAGCTGTTGTGCTGTCAGTACTTTAACCTTTAGCTTTGTGTTAGATGGACCGTGTGTGAGTATATATATCACGTGGTATTTTTCCTTAGGATTATCTTCAAAGTGAATTTAAAGGCATGTTTTGAAAGACAACTCTTATTATCTTTGCATATTATTATTTGAAGGCTTCCCTTGTGGCTCAGCTGGTAAAGAATCTTTCTACAATGTGTGAGATCTGGGTTCAATCCCTGGGTTGGGAAGATCTGCTGGAGGAGGGCATGGCAACCCACTTGGACATTCTTGCTTGGAGAGTCTCCATGGACAGAGGAGCCTGGCTTGCTGCAGTCCATGGGGGTCGCAAAGAGTTGGACATGACTTAGCAGCGAAGCAAAGAACATTATTATTTGCAAAAAATCGTATTTCTTTAGTGAAGTGAATAATCGATACTGTGACTTACTGTCTTTTTAAATAGAGAATTTAAGTGTTATATTTCTTTAATGGGCCCTAGTAGCTCTATTCAGTAGAACCTCTGTCATGGTGGAAGTGCTCTTTATATGTTTTGACCAATATGGGAGCCACTAGTTTCTTGTGGTTATTGAACTTAGTATGTGACTAGGGCAGCAAAGGAACTGAGTTTTAAAATTTAATTTACATTTAAATAACCACACATAGTTAATGGCTGCCACAGTGAATAGTACAGGTTTATGTACTACACATATATATGGTGAAAACAGTAACTTAATATGTGCACAGTTATGCTGAACAATTCCAGAATCATAGTGTTTTTCAGTACCCTTCTTTCCCTTTTTGATGATTACCACTTGAAACACTGTGTGTGTCTGGATTCTCTGTGAGGAATAGAACTTGATAAATTCACGCTATTTTCAATGAATGAACAATTAGCTTTGTAAACTAATCTATGCATTTTCAAATATCCGTGAACTATTTGTTGATACAACTGTAGAAGAAATTTCATTGCAATAAAAATCCAGTTTTATTTCTTGAGGCCTCAGTCTACTCTGTGGTGGTGGTGGTAGTTTAGTTGCTAAGTCTTGTCCGACTCTTGTGACCTTGTGGACTTGCGAGCCCACCAGGCTCCTCTGTCCATGGGATTCTCCAGGCAAGAATACTGGAGAGGGTTGCCATTTCCTTCTCCAAGTCTACTCTGTAGTTATTCATAAAGTTCAAATACAGGCTAATAGGAGTAAAGAGAAATGTGGTGTCTCTCAGGCCAAGCTATGGAGATGTAAGTAAAATTCAGTTCTCAAAGTGCCTAAATCACATCTTCCCATCCCCTCCCAGTCCGAGTGATGTATGTGCTATGAAGAGGACACAGGAGGAGGGGGCTCGAGGGTGAACTCTGAGTACCAGTGTGATTGCCAGCCACCAAGTTAGCTGGGCTTCCCTCATGGCTCAGTCGGTAAAGAGTCCACTTGCAGTGCAGGAGACCAGGGTTCGATTCCTGGGTTGGGAGGATCCCCTGGAGTAGGACATGGCAACCCACTCCAGTGTTTTTGCCTGGAGAACCCCATGGACAGAGGGCCCTGGTGGGCTACAGTCCATGGGATTGTAAGAGTCAGACATGACTTACATGTCTAATTTGGCTAATTTGGCTAAACCACCAAATTAGCTAAATTACCTTTGTAAAAATGCTTAATTTGTTAATCTGTAGCAAAGGTCATTTATCATTAGCGTCTTCATTCTATAATCTTAAGATTGGAAGGAATCTTGAGTTTTTCTCTCTCTTCTGCCTTCAGACAGGATAGTTATGAAGACTCTTCACTTATTTTTATATTTATTATTTCTTTTAATCTTAAAATTTACGTGCTAAATTGAATGCCTCCTGATGAAATCACAGTGATGATATAACTGACCTGTTTTTTCATTTTGGAAATTAAGTGTTGAGAAGGGAATACTTACACGTGTGCTTTTTATTTTTTCTTTCTTCATAGATGGATAGAATTGCCAGCATAAGAATTCCAGGGAGCAAAAAAGAGAGGCCTCCACTTTCCAACCTGAGGACTGCATTTTCAAACAATGATTGCTCTTCAGAAATGAATGAAAACATTCCAAAACCACTGTCAGAGATGGAAATCTTAGAGCTTTTTGAAAAGATGATGGTAAGAATTTTGATTCATTATAAAATGTTTGATGTGAAAGCCTTAGCTTTGGCTTATGTTCATGGAAGTAAATGTGTATGAAACTTAGGTTCCATAGGTGATTTCTGATGTCATTAAGATAGCTAGCACAAGACATAGAGAGTTTAGGATTACAAAAATGAGAATCTGAAGAAAAGTGTCATACCAGTTGTTTTACACAGAAGTACATAAAAACATAAACCCTCTAAAGTATCAAGTGGTATACTTTTATCTTAAATAGGTTATCTAAGTAGTATATCTGGTTCGGTTGCATTTGAAAATGACAGTCATAGCGCTTTGCTGTGTGTGTTGTTAAATGTGCTGATTTTTGGACCTTGTTTGAGCTCTTAGTTCTCACAATAACCATGTTTGCACAGTCCTGCAACGGTTAAGTCTGCAGATACTTGAACTCACTTGCTTTGGGGTGTGCCTTTGTAACTCTTCTATAACCACGAGTTAATATAATTGCAGTCTAGAACAAAGAGAATGTAACCTTTTTTTTTTTTTTTTTTTTTTTTGCTAGCCTTCGCATCTGTTTATGAGACTTGTATAAGGCAGATTTCTTCAAGACTGCCTTTGAGGACTCAAGACAGTAAACTGCCCCCTTATTCATGCATCCTGTGTTTGAACCACGGCCTAAATTGTCTGAGATTCTGGAATGGTACTGTTTTGGTTCACCTTGTTAAGACAGTTTTCTCCCTTGTATTATAATTGCTGGCGTCATCTGAGTAAGTAGAGCAAGTGGGCCAGTGATAGACATTTGCGAAGGCATACCACAAGCTGCTCAAGGGTAACATAGGAAGTACAGAACATAGTTGGTGGTTTTCTGTTCTGAATATGATGACTTTAGAACGATTATTGCTTTCTAAGGACTGCCAATTTGCTAATGAGTGAGTTTGTCACAACTAAAGGCTTTAAAAGAAATAACGACTGGGTTCTTCTTTTCTTTTCTGATACTTTGACCATACATATCACAATACATTGCAGGGAGAACTTGGAGATTCTGAAGCTGAGAAGGTCCTTTCTCCTCCTTTAAATATGGACTCAACTGGTGTTTCTCAGGCTTGTCAAACGGAGTACCACATCTCTGACACATTTAAAGCTTTTTCTAGGTCTGGGGAGAAGGCTAGATTTAGGTTGGGGTTTATTTTTGGCTTTGCCTATCTGTACCATTTTTATTAATAAAAATCCTTCAGAAGAAGCAACGTTGAATACTCTCCCGTTTTTGATTTTTGGCGTTTGTCAAAATGAGGTTTCATTTAAAACTTGTGTCTAGATTCTTTGTCTTGGCATTGTACAGTTTAAAAAACTTATGTTCTCAGAGGTACTTAGACGATTTTTTTTTGCATGAAGTAAAAACTTTGTTTTGAAGAACACCTCTTTTTCCTCCTCACGATGGTCCTTTGAGAGACAGTGTGCTGACTTGATTGCTTAATGAATGTGAAGTGCAGTGTCATCCTTGAACCTTTGCACTTATTTCACCTTTATTTAGAAAATGATTTAGTTGGTCTCTAGGTAACAGTTTTAGTGCACTTTTAAAAAGCAATGATGAGTTTTTAGTTCTGCTACTTCTTAAGGGCTTTTTCATCCAGTGAAAGGAGAATTTGGATCTGAGAGCTCATTTTGGTTTCTCTGTGGATCTTAGATACATTAAATAGTTGCGTGAGCTTCGCTATGTACACAACTTTGGTTTCTGGGTGTCAGATTTCAGCGATTGCTCTTGAACTCTCGGTGGGTCTGTGTAGCTGGCTTTTTGACCAAGGTGAACATGGCAGGTATAGATTGAAAGTGACCTGTTGTTCCAGCCAGTGCCTCTTTCAACCAGGCTTTCAGCTTATCCCTGCCTGCTGCCAGATAGCTTTCACCACAGGCCCCAGAGGTTTCCATTTGCTTTCAAGATAAGCAAACACCTAGTTTAATTTAAATACCTGGAGAAAGCCTCTCCCTTCAGGGCTGCTCTGCTCAGAGCCTGCCGCCCTCTCGGTGGGGCTTTGGAGGGCCCTGCTCCGTTCCCCCCGCCCCTGGCTCTTCCAGTCTGTCTCCTGCAGGGTGAGCTCGGAGGTGAAGGGAGGAGAGCAAGGATACTGCCGGCCAGGGGTGTTTATAGTCTGGCCCTGGTGTCATGGAGTGTCGTGTTGGTGTTTCACTACTGATTGTAGCTTATTCCCCCAGGTTTGATGGCTTGAAACCACACCAGTGTATCAGCACCTTGCAGTTCTGTAGGCTGAAGCCCAGGATGACTCAGCTGGTTTCTCTAGGGTGACAAAGCTTAAGTCAGTGTTGGATGGGTGGACTCTTCTTCAGAGGCTTTGGGCTAACACTCTTCCTTCTAAGTTCATGTTGTTGACAAAATGCAGTGCCCGGGTGTTGTAGGTCTGAGGTCCCAGTTTCCTCCCTGACTGCTGTCTGGGGCTGCCTTAGCCTTGAGAGGCCCCTTTCCTCTCCTTCACATGGGCCCTCTCGTGTCAGACACGTCAAATCCATGTCACACTTAGAATTTCTCTGAATCCCCCTTTTGTGGCATCTCTTGCCTTGTGGAGAAAGTTCTCTGCTTTTAAGGGTTTGTGAATTAGATTGGGCTCACCCAGAAACTCCAAAATACTTTAAAGTTTGTAACCCTAAGTACGGAGAAGGCAATGGCAACCCACTCCAGTACTCTTGCCTGGAAAATCCCATGGATGAAGGAGCATGGTAGGCTGCAGTGCATGGGGTACATTGAAAAAGACCCTTTGTCATGTGGTTTAACATTTACAGAAGCCAGGATTTAGGGCATGGATACCTCTGGGGGATCATTTTGCTTGTCACAGGCGTTGTCCTTTAGTCACTAAGTCGTGTCTGGCTTTCGCAACCCCAAGGACTGTAGCCCACCAGGCTTCTCTGTCCATGGGATTTCCCAGGAACGGTTACTGGAGTGGGTCGCCATTTCCTTCTCCAGGGGATCTTCCTGACCCAGGGATCGGACCTGTGTGTCCTGCCTTGACAGGCAGATTCTTTCCCACTGAGCCACCTGGAAGCCCCTGCTAGCAGTGTGAGAGATTACAGACGCCTTTCTCCTGGGGCTCTCCGTGGCTCTCCTGCTCGCAGTGTCGCCTGTCATCCCCTCGCCACTGGTGGTGTGTCATTGAACATCAGAGGAACCTTCTGCCCCGGCCTCCCACGAGCCCGTTCCTCTCGTGGGTCCCCTTGGGGTGCAGTGCCTCTGAGCCAGCCAGGCCTGCTCCTCTCCAGGATCCATATCCTCCGTGGGAAGCTAGAGTGTGCAGTGCTCCAGCTCCTGTCTTGTTCCATTCAGAGCTTGGCCTCCACAAAGCAGTTGACTCTGGTGCTTTCTGCCCACAGCTTTTCCTTTGGGGATTGTTTTGTTGCAGATGTGAGCCCCTCTAGCTGCAGGTGGCTGCCCAGCTGTCAGGCCCTGCCTGCACCATGTCACACTGCATAGCTGGCCTCTTGTGTTTCTCGTTTCCTTTGGGTGTCAGGACACTTTCTTCCTTCTCCTGAGTTTCCTCCTCTAGCCAGTTAATACTGGTTTACTTTCCATGTTTCTTGCTCTGTCTGTCCTTGTATTTCCTCTGAGTGTTGCCTCTGTCCCTTTTGTTTCGTCTTTGTCTACCTTGGTTCACTGTACACTCCTTCTGGGGATTGGAGCCCTTTCATATTGTAGAATATCCCATATATTCTGACACTCTGCTGTGTCTTTTACAAAGAGCAGCTATAATTGAGCTCTTTAAAAGATGTTAAACCTCAATTCATTTTCTTATTTTTTCCCAGTGTTATTGCGTTATACTTAACATTTAATATTGTGTAAACTTAAAGTACACAATGTGATGATTTGATAGATGTATATTTTTTAAAATGATTGCCACAATAAGATCAGTTAACACATCCATCACCTCACATAATTATCATTTTTTCCCCTGTGGTGAGAATGTTAAGATTTACTCTCTTCAAATCTTTCAAGTATGATTTTTTTTTTTTTTTAAACTAGAGTCACCATACTGTTCATTACATCCTAAGATTTGATGCATTTTATAACTGTAAATTTGTACCCATTGACCATCTTTCCACTCTTCAGCCCCTGGCAAACACCAGTCAATGCTGTTTCTATGAGTTTGGTATTTTTAGATAACACATGTCAGTGATAGCATACACATTTGTCTTTCTCTGCCTGATTTATTTCACTTGGCATAGTGTTCACAGGGCCCATCTGTGTTGCCACAGGTGGCAAGATTTCCTTTTTAATGGCTGAATAGTACTCCATTACACCCCATTCTTCCCTCCCCCCCCATAGCAGTTTCTTTATCCATTTATTTCTCAACAGATATTTGTTTCTTCATATTGGCTATTGTAAGTAATGCTGCATTGAATAGGGGCATGAAGATATCTTTTCAAGTAAGTGTTTTTACTTTCTTCAGATAAATACTCATAAGTGAAATTGTTGGCTCATATACAATGGCACCCCGCTCCAGTACTCTTGCCTGGAAAATCCCATGGACAGAGAAGCCTGGTGGGCTGCAGTCCATGGGGTTGCTAAGAGTTGGACATGACTGAGCAACTTCTCTTTCACTTTTCACTTTCATGCATTGAAGAAGGAAATGGCAACCCACTCCAGTGTTCTTGCCTGGAGAACCCCAGGGATGGGGGAGCCTGGTGGGCTGCCGTCTGTGGGGTCGCACAGAGTCGGACACGACTGAAATGACTTAGCAGCAGCAGCAGCATACTTCTATTTTTAACTTTTTGAGCACCATCCATACTACTTTCCATAGTGACTGTAACAATTTTCACTCCATCAGGAGTGCATTTTTTTTTCACATTCTCCCCAGCACTTCATACTTCTTTCTGACACCATTCTCACTATGTGAGGTGATATATCATTGTGATTCTGATTTGCATTTCCCTAATAATTAGTGATGTTGTGTCTCTTTTCATGTACCTGTTGGCCATTTGTTTAACTGTTTTTGAAAAATTTTTTTTAGTTCTTTCCAATTTTAATCAGATAATATTTCTTTGCTTTTGAGTTGTATGAGTTCTTTATGTACTTTGGATAGTAACCTCTTATCAGATATGTAGCTTGCAAATATTTTCTCCATTTCACAAGTTACTTTTTAATTTTGTTGATTTTTAAAATTTTGTTTTGCTGTGCAGATGCTGTTTGATTTGATAAAATCCTTCACATTTATTTTTGTTTTTGTAGCTTGTGCTTTTGGTGTCATGTTCAAAAAGCTCATTGGCCAAACCAACATGGAAAGGCTTTTCCTTTATGTTTTCTTCTAGGAGTTTTACAGTTTCAGGTCTTACATTTAAGTCTTTAATACATTTTGAGTTAATTTTTGTGACTGGTATAAGGTGGGGTCCAGTTTTTTTCTTTTCTTTTTTATTTGCATGTGATTTTACAGTTTTTCCTGCTTTATTAAGGAGACTGTGTCTCCCCATTGAGTATAGTTGGCTCCCATTTCAAATATTAGTCAATCATTAGCATAGGTTTATTTCTGTACTTTTGATTCTGTTCTGTTGTTCTCTGGGTTTGTGCCATATTGTTATAATGACTGTAACTTTGTAATATAGAGATGTATAATGTCTCCAACTTTGTTCTTTTTCAAGATTGTTTTGATTATTCATAGTCTTTGGTTTCTTTTTTTTTTTTTCT
>SJYA01006374.1:0-21674 GCA_006410615.1 Neotragus moschatus
GTGAGCCGGCTCCGCAGCCGCCTGCGCTCAAGTGAGCCGGCTCCGCAGCCGCCTGCGCTCAAGTCCTAGCACTTTCATAATATAAAAACTAAGCCAAATATTGTACTATGACGACATCTGATAATTAGTTCTAAATGCCACAAAGCCCATCTGTAGCTTCTGAGTCAGTCATCAAAGGGCAGACAGCATCTCAGAAGGGCTTGTTGAGCCTGCTGTGTACCCCCATCATTACTAACATGGCTCAATGTTACCCAACCTGAACATTTTATCTGAGACTCATACTCTACTAAATGCTTGCCACATTCATCTTTTAAACAACTATTTGTTGAATGTTACCATGTTCCAGCTATTGTGTTGTTTCCTGGAAATAAAAGAAAACATAAGGTAAAGATTAACACTCAATTATTTTGAAATCTAACCTCAATATTAAACCTTGGTTGTTCAAGCAGATATGATCTTTTGTTGTATTAGTTAAGATGTTTACTTAAGTAATGATCTCATTATCTCCATTTGGAAATTTTAGAACTAGGGGTCAGGATATGGTTGTTGATTCAATTGTTTTAAAAGCCATCAAGAATTCAAGCTTTTCCTACTCTCCCAACTCTTCAGTCAGCTTGTTTTGAAGTCACAAACAGAAAAGTACTCTGCCCAAACTGTCCTTACCTAGTTTCATTGTTTAGACAACTACCTTCTGATGAAACTAGCCTCTCCCTTTACAAACTGCCAGAGGACACAAGAAATTATGAGCATATGCCAATATTCTATAATTTTTGCTATCATTTTCATGAGTACCATGGCCTTCATTGACTGTTAGCCTGAAAAAAATGTAGAACATGCAGCAGCCTAACCAACTTCATGACCAAGTTCTCAGAAGGAATTATAAAGCCCTTATTATTACCTACAGTTCGACTTTTTCCTCACAAGTAATTCCATATTTTAGAATCTGTTCCTTGTAGTGCCCCAACGGTAGTACTTTATTTTGAATCAATTAAGATATATTTTAATTAACAAAATCCCCAGCTGAATGGTTTTACTAGTTGTAGAGTTACTCACATAACAGGAGGTTCAGATAAAGAGCAGACTTCAAGGTTAGGTAAGGGAGTCTTCAGGGAGCCAGGTTCTGAGCATCTCATTTCATTTCTATGTACACTTTTAGCTTTATCCTAAGTTTGGTACTTTTTATGGTCATGATCTATTTCTACCAGTATATGAGAGAAAATTCTTCTCTATTTTCAGCTAGAGAGTGAAACTTACTTAACTTTGTTACCAGTGCCAAGAAAGGACAAAATAAGTGACAGAAAATTGAAAATGACAACCTTATTGTTAGATATTAAACATATAATAATTCTATATTCTTAGTATAATGGAAATTTTTGATAAAGAAATATGTGTTTATGTCATGAATTAGTGTCTAGATTTCAATAATACCCACCCTTCTCCCCCTAATTTACACTACTACTTGAGACATAGATGCAAGATTTGGACAATGTTCAAAAGCTAAGATTTTCCTGCTAGTTCTATAATAAGGTAACTTGGTCATTACATTAGCTCCTCAACATTAGTACTACCTTGCAACCTCCAATTCAGATCTTGGTACACTTTCCATAAGGGAGAGTTTGTATCTGAAGAAGACACAACAGTAAGCAAGAATATCTAAACCATAGCTCTTTGCATACCCAATAGTAGACAAAATTTAGAATTTGCCTACTGACTTGATTCTAATAATGAGAATCCAGCACAAGACAGGTGATCTCACTTAATGGAAGACAGGAGAACTATATGGATGTGTCAGTCAGGCCAATAGGGCCAGAAGTGAGAAAGAAAACATGTGAACAGTTTCTTTCCCCAGTTTCACCAGGTTTAGTTTTCATCCCTAGTGAACAGTAAGTATAGTGCAACTATACTTTCTAATACTCCTGAAGATGTCCCAGGGGAAAGATGTTCTAATTCATAGAAAGGAAGAAATCAGAGAGGGAGACATCTGCTTTCTACATTCTGCTGTGCAAAATTCCGCTCAATGCTATCCTTCTTCTCACAGTCCCAAGTTGTTGACTGCATATGTTCCCTATATGATGGAAGTTGTTGAGTTATTATCTAGTTTGGATGGAGTATATAGAATAGAGATCCTTAATCCTCAGTGAGTTGTTCATCTCTTACCTTTTTGGAGTGCAAATCCCTGTAAGGGGATTCAGCTCAGACATTCAGTTGTGTTCGACTCTTTACAACCCCATGGACTACAAGCATATCAGGACTCCCTGTCCATCACCAACTCCCAGAGTTTACTCAAACTCATGTCCACTGAGTCTATGATGCCATCCAACCATCTCACCTCTGTTGTCCCCTTCTCCTACCACCTTCTATCCTTAGCAGCATCAGGGTGTTTTCAAAAGTGTCAGTTCTTCTCATCAGGCGGCCAAAGTGTTGGAATTTCAGCTTCAACATCAGTCCTTTCAATGAATATCCAAGACTGATCCCCTTTAGGGAAACATGTTGGGTCTCCTTGCAGTCCAAGACACTTTCAAGAGTCTTCTCCAACACCACAGTTCAAAAGCATTAATTCTCTGGCACTCACATTTTTTTAAAGTTTAACTCTCAAATCTATACATGGCTACAGGAAAAAACATAGCTTTGACTAGACATATTTTGACAGCAAAGAAATGTCTCTGCTTTCTAATATACTATCTAGGTTGCTCATACATTTTCCTCGAAGAAATAAGTGTCTTTTAATTTCATGGCTGCAATCACCATCTGTAGTGGTCTTGGAGCCCCAAAAAAGTCTGCTATAGTTTTCACTGTTTCTCCATCTACTTGCCATGAAGTGATGGGACCAGATGCCATGATCTTGTTTTCTGAATGGTGAGATTTAAGCCAATTTTTTTCACTCTTCTCTTTCATTTTATTAAGAGACACGTTAGTTTTTCTTCACTTTCTGCCATAAGGGTGGTGTCAACCTACATATCTGAGGTTATTGATATTCCTCCTGGCAATCTTGATGCCAGCATTTGCTTCATCCAGCCCAGTGTTTTTCATGATGTACTTTGCATATAAGTTAAATAAACAGGGTGACAATATACAGCATTGACATACTCCTTTTCCTCTTTGAAACCTATCTGTTTTTCCATATCCAGTTCTAACTGTTGCTTCCTGACCGGCATACAGATTTCTCAAGAGCCAGGTCAGGTAGTCTGGCAATATCATCTCTTTCACAATTTTCCAGTTTATGGTGATTCACACAGTCAGAGGAACTAAAAAGCCTCTTGATGAAAGTGAAACTGGTGAGTGTAAACATTGGCTTAAAGATCAACTTTCAGAAAAGGAAGATTACGGCATCTGGTCCCATCACTTCATGGGAAATAGATGGGGAAACAGTGTCAGACTTTATTTTTGAGGGCTCCAAAATCACTGCAGATGGTGACTGAAGCCATGAAATTAAAAGATGCTTACTCCTTGGAAGAAAGTTATGACCAAACTAGATAGCATATTGAAGAGAAAAGACATTACTTTGCCAACAAAGGTCCGTCTAGTCAAGGCTATGGTTTTTCCAGTTGTCATGTATTGATGTGAGAGTTGAACTGTGAAGAAAACTGAGCACTGAAGAATTGACGCTTTTGAACTGTGGTGTTGGAGAAGACTCTTGAGAGTTACTTGGACTGCAAAGAGATCTAACTAGTCCATTCTAAAGGAAATCAGCCCTGGGATTTCTTTGGAAGGAATGATGCTAAAGCTGAAACTCCAGTACTTTGGCCACCTCATGCAAAGAGTTGACTCATTGGGAAAGTCTCTGATGCTGGGACGGCAGAGGATGAGATGGCTGGATGGCATCACTGACTCGATGGACATGAGTCTGCATGAACTCTGGGAGATGGTGATGAACTCAGGGAGGCCTGGTGTGCTGCGATTCATGGAGTCACAAAGAGTCAGACATGACTAAGTGACTGAACTGAACTGGACTGAACTGAACTGAACTGAACACATTCAGAGGCTTTGGCATAGTCAATAAAGCAGAAGTAATTTTTTTTTTCCTGAAACTCTCTTGCTTTATTGATGATCCAAATGATATTGGCAATTTGATCTCTGGTTCCTCTACTTCTTCTAAATCCAGCTTGAACATCTGGAAGTTCATGGTTCACGTATTGCTGAAGCCTGGCTTGGAGAATTTTGAGTTTTACTTTACTACCATATGAGATAGGTGCAATTGAGCAATAGTTTTAGCATTATTCAACTTTGCCTTTCTTTGGGATTGGAACAAAAACTGATCTTTTCCAGTCCTGTGGCTACTGCTGAGTTTTCCAAACTTGCTGGCATATTAAGTGCAGCACTTTCACAGCATCATCTTTTAGGATTGAAATAGCTCAACAGGAATTCCATTACCTCCACTAGCTTTGTTTGTAGTGATGCCTCTTAAGGCCCACTTGACTTCACAATCCAGGATGTCTGGCTAAAGGTGAGTGATCACACCGTCGTGATTATTTGGGCCATGAAGATATTTTTTGGACAATTCTTCTGTGTATTTTTGCCACCTCTTTTTAATATGTTCTCCTTCTGTTAGATCCATATAATTTCTGTCCCTTATTGAGCCCATCTTTGCATGAAATATTCCTTTGATGTCTTTAATTTTCTTGAAGAGATTTCTAGTCTTTTCCATTC
Source organism: Neotragus moschatus (assembly GCA_006410615.1). Lineage (NCBI taxonomy): Eukaryota > Metazoa > Chordata > Mammalia > Artiodactyla > Bovidae > Neotragus > Neotragus moschatus. Next base: position 4,648 of record SJYA01006374.1, read on the forward strand.
TATTCTTTTCCTCTATTTCTTTGCACTGATCACTGAAGAAGGCTTTCTTATCTCTCCTTATTTTTCTTTGGAACATTGCATTCAAATGGGTATATCTTTCCTTTTTTTCTTTGCTTTTTGCTTCTCTTCTTGCCATAGCTATTTGTAAGGCCTCCACAGATGCCATTTTGCTTTTTTGAGTTTTTTTTTCTTGGGAATTGTCTTGATCCCTGTCTCCTGTGCAATGTCAGGAACTTCTATCCATAGTTCATCAGGCACTCTGTCTATCAGAGCTAGTCCTATAAATCTATTTTTCACTTCCAGTGTATAATTGTAAGAGATTTGATTAAGGACACACCTGAATGGTTTAGTGGTTTTCCCTACTTTTTCAATTTAAGTCAGAATTTGGCAATAAGGAACTCATGATCAGAGCCACAGTGAACTCCTGGTCTTGTTTTTGCTGATTGTATAGAGCTTCTCCATCTTTGGCTACAAGGAATATAATCAATCTGATTTTGGTGTTGACTATCTGGTAATGTCCATGTGTAGTGTCTTCTCTTGTGTTGTTGAGGGTAATTGCTATTATCAGTGTGTACTTTTTGCAGAAGTCTATTATTAGCCTTTGCACTGATTTATTTTGTACTCCAAAGCAAAATTTGCCTGTTACTGCAGATGTTTCTTGGCTTTCTAATTTACATTTCCAGTCCCCTATAATAGAAGGAAAACCTTTTTTTGGGTATTAGTTATAGAAAGTCTTGTAGGTCTTCATATGGGCATTCAACTTGAACTTCTTCAGCATTACTGGTCAGGGTATAGATTTGGATTACTGTGACACTGAATGGTTTGCCTGGAAATAAACAGAAATAATTCTGTCATTTTTGAGATTTCATCTGAGTACTGCATTTTGGACTTTTTTTTTTTTTTTTTAACTATATTGGCTACTCCATTTTTCTAAGGGATTTGTGCCCACAGTAGTAGATATAATGGTCATCTGAGTTAAATTCACTCATTCCAGTCCATTGTAGTTTGCTGATTTGAAACACTATGACATTCACTCTTGCCATGTCTTATTTGACCAGTTCCAATTTGCCTTGATTCATAGACCTAACATTCCAGGTTCCTATGCAGTATTGCTCTTTATAGCTTCTATAACCAGTCACATGCACAACTGGGTGCTATTTTTGCTTTGTTTAGTCTTTCTGCAGTTATTTATTCACTGATTGCCAGTAACATTGGACACCTACAAGCCTGGGGAGTTCATCTTTCTATGTCCTATCTTTTTGCCTTTTTATACTGTTCATGGGGTTGTCTAGGCAAGAATATTGAAGTGGTTTTCTATTTCTTTCTCCAGTGGACCACATTTTGTTAGAACTCTCCACCATGATCTGTCTGTCTTGGATGGTCCTACACAGCATGACTCATAGTTTCATTGAGTTAGACAAGGCTGTGGTCCATGTAATTTTATTGGTCAGTTTTCTCTGATTGTGGTTTTCAGTGTATCTGCCCTCTGATGGAGAAGGATAAGAGGCTTATGGAAGTTTCCTAATGTGAGAGACTGACTGAGGGGAAACTGTCTTATATTTATTTTCTGTTGTTGGGTATAGCTGTGTTCCTTCCATGATATTTATCTGGGCCAAACTATGGTGGAGGTAATGAAGATAATGACAACCTCCTTCAAAAGATCCCATGCAAGGGGATTAGAAGAAATTAAAAACTGGAAGATATATATGCAGTCTGGTTACTACTGTTTATTTTGTAATCACAGTGGCCTTTGAGGTTCAGATTCAAGAATGAAGAATTTAAGGATTTCTTCATTTGTCAATTAATTTGTCAAAGCACACATCTATGAACCAAGGGGTTATAAGAGGGCAATGGAACCATTAATGGTCATATGGACAGAAATTTCCATATAAGATTTGCCTCTATTATAAAAATCGAATATGATATAATGTTAAACTGGATACTATGAAATGACACATTGTAATAAATAGCAGCTGCTCTTTTGCTTATCCACATCCTGAAGCTGCATAGCTAAATGATTCCTGCACTGTCTTTTCATTGCAGTGAATTTTCTAATTAACAGAGTTATTGAGATAAAATTAACATATCATAGAATTTTCCCTTTCAAATGTACAATTCTGTGTTTTCTGATATGTTTACAGAATTGTGCACCCATGACTATTATTAAATTTTAGCATATTTTCTTTCCCCCAAAAGAAAAGTAATGTGCATTAGCAATCACTCCTCATCCCTACTTCCCCTGAGCACTTGGAAATCACTGATTTAATTTCTGGGTCTGTAGATTTTCCCATTCTGGATAATTAATTTAAATGGATTTATAAAATATATGAGCTTTGGTAATTGAATTCACTCAGTTTACATAATATAGTAAAGATTTTCCACTTGTTGTTTAGTCTCTAAATCATGTCCACCCTTTTGTGACCCCAAGGACTGTAACCAGCTAGGCTCCTCTATCCATGGGATCTCCCAGGCAAGAATACTGGAGTGGATTGTCATTTCTTTCTACAGGATATTTTCTGACCCAGGGGTCAAATCCACATCTCCTGCATTGACAGGTGGTTTCTTTACCATTGAACCAACGGGGAACCCCATAAACTTTTCACATTATAGCACTATTAGTGCTACATTCTATTTCATTTCTGAATGAAATTTCATTGTACAGATATGCCATGTTTTGCTTACTTATTCATCAAAATTTTTGTTAGATATCTGTGTTGTTATGTGGGCTTCCCTGGTGGCTTAGAGGGTAAAGCGTCTGCCTGAAATGCCGGAGACCCGGGTTCAATCCCTGGGTTGGGAAGATCCCCTGGAGAAGGAAATGGCAACCCACTCCAGTACTCTTGCCTGGAAAATCCCATGGATGGAGGAGCCTTGTAGGTTACAGTCTATAGGGTCACAAAGAGTCAGACACGACTGAGTGCTGACATATGTATTGTATATATGCTATTATAAATACTATTGCTTTGGTCAATTAATCACAGATTTTTGCATGCCCATATATTTTTAGTTCTTTTTGTTATGTTCCTAGGAGGGGAAATGTTGGGTTATATGGTAAATCAATGTCTAGCATTTTGAGGAACTGTTCCAAAGTGGCTGCTTCACATACAATCTTACTGGCAATATATAAAAGTTCAGATTTCTCCACGTCTTCATCAGCTCTTTTTTTTTTTTTTTTGGTCTCTCTTTTTAAATTTTGCTATTTTACTGGGGTTGAAAGAAAAGCATTTCATTATGTTTTGATAGGCATTCCCCTACTGATTATTGATGTTGAACATATTACGGTTTGTCTAATCACCATTTCTGCACATTTCTGGGAGAAATATCTGTTAAATCATTTGCCTACTTTTCAGTTCTTTATCTTTTGTCATAACTTTAAGAGGATATGTTCTGAATATCAGTCTCATCATATATATAATTTGTAAATATTTCCCATTATATAAGCTATAATTTCAGCATTTTATATTTATTATTCATAAATTTGGCTGCACATTGTGTCCTAGCTGCATGCAAACTTAGTTATAGTATATAGGACCTAGTTCACTGATCAGGGATCAAATCCAGGCCCCCTGCACTGGGAGCACAAAATCTGAGTCACTGGACCACCAGGGAAGTCCCCACTTCATTTTTTTTTTTTTTTTATCAGTTCTTTGAAATAGAGCATTTTTAAAAATGATGATGCCTTTCCATTTATTTTACCTATATCACATGGGCTTTTGATTTCATATATAAGAAGACATCATCGAATTCAAGATTCAAAGGTTGATTTATATTTTTTTCTTCTAAGAACTCTACAGCTTTACTCTTAAATTTCCATATATAAAACTTTAAATTTTTGTATTGTATGATTTAATATATGGTTCTAAATTTATACTTTGTGGCTGATATCTAGTTGTCTTACACTGCTTTAAAAAATTGTTTAATTGTCTTGATGTCTTTTTTTATTTTAATTTATATTTTTTAGTTTGTTTTGCTTTGCAATACTGTATTCGTTTTGCCATACATTGACATGAATCAGCCACGAGTGTATATGAGCTCCCAATCCCGACCCCCTCTCCCTCTTGATATCCTTATCGAATATCAATAGACCATAATGTGAAGATTTATTTCTGAATCCACAGATCTGTTCCATTTTCCTATACATCATTATACCAGCACCACACTGTCATAATTATTGCATTTTAAAATTAGTTTTGAAGAAATGTGAGTCTTCTAACTTAAATTTTCTTTTGCAATTTTATTTAGAACATTCTGAGTCCCTTGCATTTTCAAGTGAGTTTGGTAATCAGGTTGCCAGTTTCTGCAAAAAATTCATTTGGGATTTCAAAGGGGATTTCACTGAATATTATATCACCTTGGGAAATAATGTCATCTTAATAATGTTAAGTCTTTCAGTCAGTGAACAAGGAATATATTCATTTAGATCTTTAATTTGCTTCCATGATGTTTTTAGTTCTCAGTGTATAGGTTTCAAACTTTGTTAATATTTTTTCTCTGCATTTTGTTCTTGTTGATACTATTTGACTATAATTATTTTCTTAATTCAACTTTGGATTGCTCTTTGCTAATGAAGAGAAATACAATTGATTTTTGTTTATTGGTGTTAAACAATATAACCTTGCTGAACTCTTTGATAAGTTCACAGTGTTTTTGTAGATCTCTTGGAAATTTCTACAAAAAAGGATAACATCATTTTGAAAAAAAGAGAGCGATACATATTTTGTTTTTTTCCAGTCAGAATGTCTTTTATTTTATTTTTTTTTTCTTAGTAGTTCCTCTGACTAGAGCCTTAAGAATAAGGTGGAATTAAAGTGATGAGAATAGGCATCGAGTATTCTTCCTTCTCTTAGTGGCCCAATCATCAGTGTTCCACTGTTAATTGTGCATTTTTCATAGTAGGTTTTTATTAAGTTGAGAAAGTTCCATTAGGTCCATAGTGTTTTTGAGTCTTTGTTTTATTTAATTTTCAATCTTGAGAGGTATAGACATCTCTCAATATCCGTGAAGGATTTGTTCCAAGATACCAAAATCTATGGGTGCTTGAATCCCTGATACAAAATGACAAAGTGTTTACATCCAAACTACATACATCCTCCTGTATCCTTTAACTCATCTCTAGATTAATTATAATGCCTAGTATAATAATATTGCATATGTAAATTATTGTAAATGCAATGTAAATACTATGTAAATATTTATTGGCATGCAACAAGTTTAAGCTTTGCTCTTTGCCATCCTGTGGAATTATTTTTTCAAATAGTTTTGATCCATGGTTCATGAAATCTGTGGATGGAGAAATTGGATATGGAAGGCTGACAGTTGATTTTTGTCAAATATAGTTTCTACATATAGAGATTATCATGTGGTTTTGTTCTTAATTCCAAAGAAATGGTGATTTTTTTTAATTTTTATTCTGAACCCACCTTGCAAGATATAGACATATTATTGTGGTATTCAATTCTTTTTACAGTTTGCTTGATACGGTGTTCTGATGTTAAGATTTTTGCATCTATATTCATAAGTATATTGTTCTGTAGACTTCATAGGGTTGTATTTGTCTGATTTTTGTGCTGTGGTAATCCTAACTTCAAGGTCCCTCTAGTCAAGGCTATGGATTTTCCAGTGGTCATGTATGGATGTGAGAGTTGAACTGTGAAGAAAGCTGAGTGCCAAAGAATTGATGCTTTTGAACTGTGGTGTTGGAAAAGACTCTTGAGAGTCCCTTGGACTGCAAAGAGATCCAACCAGTACATTCTAAAGGGGATCAATTCTGGGTATTCATTGGAAGGACTGATGCTGAAGCTGAAACTCCAATACTTTTGAGAGGGTAATAGGCAGGAAGGTCACGGGTCTCCAAATGGAGGAAATAGCTTACAAATGTCAGACATTTTTATCTCTCTTAGGTGGCAGCAGGAAACAAACTAGTGATACTTTTTTCCTTCTCTATACAAATTTTAAAGGAGGTTTCTCTTAAAATTCTGTGTTGCCATGACACCTGGTTTCACCTGAAGTTAACTATTCTCAAACCTAGAGATAGCAAATGCCTTTTTCTTATGGAAATGTTTATCTTAAGCTCTGCTAATGTACTATGCGTTTACCCCAAACTCTGTCTTCAGCTCGGTTCTGCCTTTTGGCTCAGAACTACTTGACAAACCAGTATGTTATACTCAGATATTGTTCCTCTAATTTATGTAAATGAAACTATTTGTATGGTGACCTTCTTTTCGTCAAGATTCAAGTTAATCATTTTATAGCCCAAGATAAACCAATTGGTGCCAAGATTATTCCAAAATGCATCTTATAGGTGAGGGGCCTGGTGTCATTCTGAGTTTTGAGACATTCCTTTCTTTCATTAACAGACGCTGCTGCTGCTAAGTCGCTTCAGTGTGTCTGACTCTGTGTGACCCCATAGATGGCGGCCCACCAGGCTCCGCCGTCCCTGGGATTCTCCAGGCAAGAACACTGGAGTGGGTTGTCATTTCCTTCTCCAGTGCATGAAAGTGAAAAGTGAAACTGAATTTGCTCAGTCCTGTCCGACTCTTAGCGACCCCATAGACTGCAGCCTACCAGGCTCCTCCTTCCATGGGATTTTCCAGGCAAGACTACTGGAGTGGGGTGCCTAGTGAATATATAACATCCAGCTGAAGACTAGAAGGGGTACTTTTTCTTCCCCTTTCTGATGTCTATGTCAGAAGCTTTCTCTATCTCCTTTATACTTTAATAAAACTTTATTACACAAAAGCTCTGACTGATCAAGCCTCGTCTCTGGCCCTGGATTGAATTCTTCTCCTCCAGGGTCTGAGAATCCCAGCATCGTGATTCAACAACAACCTTTCACTTTGACCACCTCATGTGAAGAGTTGACTCATTGGAAAAGACCCTGATACTGGGAGGGATTGGGGATAGGAGGAGAAGGGGTCAACAGGATGAGATGGCTGAATGGCATCACCAACTCAATGGACATCAGGTTGAGTGAACTCCACAAGTTGGTCATGGACAGGGAGACCTGGCTTGCTTCGATTCATGGGATCGCCAAGAGTCAGACACCACTGAGCGACTGAACTGAACTGAACTGAATCCTAATGTCATAGAATATGTTAGGAACTTCTCCCCCCTCTTCTTTTTTGGAAATTTATGAAAAATTGGTATTATATTTTCTTTTAACTGTATTGTAGAATTCACCAGTAACCTAGAATTAGGTTTACTTTTTGGGAAGTTTTTGGTTATTAATTCAATATCTTGAGATAAATTCAGATTTTATGTTTCTTCTTGCATCAATATCAGTAATTTTTTTTTTTTTATTCAGAGGAATTTGTCCATTTTAGCTATAAATGCAATAAATTAATTGCATGCAGATGTTCATAGTGTTTTCTCATATTCATTTTTATATGCCCTCTTTTATTACCCAGTGGTGATCTGAGTCTCCCTTTATTAAAAAAAAAGTTTTAATAAGATAAAGTTTTGTTGGTCTTATTTCTATATCTAATAAACCAATTTTGATTTTAATGTTTTTTACCAGTAAATCTAACATCTCAGCAACTTAAAGGCAGTTTTATTAATTTAATTATTGTGTTTTAGACCATGTTTTCCTATCTTTCGTATGACTTTCTTTTTCTTTTTTGTTAAGTCTTGACGTACTAAATAATGTAATTTAGTAATGTTTGAAGTCACATTCTCCAGTTTGTTCTCCAGTTTATTTGCTCTTGCTGCTGTTTGGTGTTTTTGTTGCTCCTGCTTTTTGTTTATTTAGCAGCTTTCCTACAGTCTATAAAGTCTATATTCTGTGTCATCTGTGGGCACTGAGGCCTCAGTTCAGTTGGTTAAACTGTCAGGTCACAATTGGACAGATGTTTCCTTGTCCTAATCTACTGCCTTCTAGTTTTTATTTGGAACGTCTGGGTATGTATTTGGAGTCTGACTTTAAGACTTTATTATGTAATTTCCATCTTGGCCTTTGTGTTCACTTCCTGCTTGAGCAGAGCCTCAGTAACAGTCAGGGATGAGAGTTCCAGGCCTTGTCAGGTTATTCCTGGCATATATAGCCTTGAACATGCCCAAAGATTTTCAGCTTCCCAGAACATATTTCAGATTTCAGAGTTTCATATGAATATCTCTTTGGCTTTATTGTTGAGTACTCCTCCTCAGTCATCTGTGATGTGAGATAATTGCTGTTTATTTTATTAATAAGATGTACCCAAGAAAAAGACTGTTTACTCACGGTGAAAAATACCTTAATCAGATCAATTAAATTGAACCTAATAACTGGGACTTTCAACTAATTGCCCTACAGGACAAGTGCTGACAATCCCTTGGGACTGGGACTTTGGTGGAGCTTCTAACCTGTTCTGCCTTCTATAAGGATGCTTGGCTGTTGGTTTTCACAGCTACTGTGATTGCGAGGGTAGTTTATTTTTTCTGTTGTTTATTTTTGGAACTACCAAGATGCTGGTAATGGAATAATGAGAATAGGACAATTGAAAATGTTGTAACATTTGCTATTTCTTTTGTAGTTCTTTTTGGATAATTTTCTGAATACTTAAAGTTGATTTTGATAGATTTTGCTAATTTCTCAGTCCTTTTAAAGAGAAGTAGACTTTTGCAGGTCCTCACATGCCTTTCTAAAAGTGCTTCCCAGTAACTTTTAAACACTTCATAAATAAATATGTTACCTTGAGGACAAGATTTTTGTCTCTTTTTAAAACTAATTTTCCTTGATTCCTAGTGACTGCCACACATATGGGGACTCAATCAATATTAGTTGAACAAATTAATTTATTGACGTTTTTATTGACAAAATGAAAGTCAATATGAATTAAATATCAAGAAAAGTGGATTGAGTGTACATAGCATATTGAAAAGACTAACTCCAGCATTTTTTGGCTGTGACTCTGTGCCAGATATATTTATCACTTGCTCCACACTATTTAATTTAACCTTAACAACAACCTCCTGCAGTTTCACTGAAGTTAGAAATATCTTGTAATCTTCTCAAAGCAATACAGTTAGCAAGTGATTGAATGAGGAGTGAAACCAAGAAACTAATTCTGGAAGCAAAATTTTGTATATAATATAATATTTCCAATTCCCCAAACATTGAATATGAGAACTTTAAAATGTCATGGAAAATATCAGGGAATAGACTTATATATTAAAAAAAAAAAAACGCAAGTAAATTCCAGAAGTAATAATTTTCTTTTATATTTTTCTTTTTTCTAACATTAATTTGACCAGTTTGGAATTTAAAAATAATAATTTACCCACACCATAGTTTGAAATAACTAGCTTCATTTTTCATCAATCAGGGGAGTCCTGTAAAAATCAGCTGCTTACATGACAGAAAGCACAGTCTTCTCTGGGAGAGCAGACAACTTCCCCTCTACTTGGCCTATCCAGGGCTTTACACTGTCTCTGCTGCCACTGTCAAGACTCTCCTCTGTTCTTTCCTTCTCTCAGTGCTGAGGTTTATGCTGCTAATACCTTCCAGTATGATACATAAAGAAAAATATGATTATGTAATGTAATATAATTTCATTTAATTACTCTGTTTGATTATATCTGCTCCCTGCTTTAAATTCCAATGACTCTGCATTGTTTGAATCACAGATTCTAAACTATTCCATCATAAGAGACTCCAATATCTAATCCTAATCAGAATTATTTCTTCTTCTTTGCTACTTCCATCAAACATCGATTTACTATTATTTGAAAATATATGCCACTGAAGTTGAAAGTAAAGGTTTTGAGTTTAAATATAAAATGTTTTGCCTTCAGATTTCCTTGCTGTCCCTATTGAGATGTGTGGACTTGCTTAGTAATGTCACTTTTATGAGTTTCACTTTGTTTATCTATTGGATGGAACAGATTATACCATGTTGACAAGACTATGGATAAGACTTACTGGTGTAATGAATATATTTAACATAGTGTAAGCCCCACCAGGAGAAGGAAATCGCAACCCACTCTAGTACACTTGCCTGGGAAATCCCATGGACAGAGGAGCCTGGTGTGCTGTAGTCCATGGGATTGCAAAGAGTTGGACTTGACTGAGTAACTAAGCACACAATCTCCATAAGTTCCTAGTATTTGGTAACTCATAATTGTAAATCCAATTTTTGGTCTCTCAAACGTTTGCTTCAGCTGTGGCACCTCTACTTCGCTTGCTTCATCTTGGTAAGGAAGTTCTAGGATCCAGTGTCTTCTCTCTGTCCCACAAAGTAAAGACTGGTACTGAGAGCCTCTGATTTATTTTCTCTAGTTCAATGCCCTGAATGACCCCGATTGTACATTTTCACCCAAGGAAGCAAAGCCCAGTTGATGCTATCTGTGGCTGTCTGGAGGAGCTCATGCAAGCCTCTTCACAGACTGCCATTCTGTGGGCACTTGCCTCCCACTGCAGGCAGTGCAGGGTGCTGATTGTACTGATAGTTGGATGTGGGCATCCTCAGATGGGAGGTCCCTTTTGTGTACTGTTCTTGAGGGAGCCCATGAGTAAGTTGTAGGATCTATGACTTTTTGTTGAAGTTCATAAACTATTTGCTGTGAGCTTTTGCACATTTTCTCTGCTCCTGGTTGTCCTCACAATCTTCAATTACACGGATCCCCTTAGCAGTCTAGGTGGGGTGACACAGAATTTGGTCACTGGGGCAAAATCCATAGTACTGAGGCATGTGGGTGGTCACTTTGCTATTCACTTTCGCACGGGAAAGAGTGTCGACCAAGAGTACCTTTCTTGGCTTTTGCGGGATGGAGTCTTACAGGTAGAGTGAAACTAGTGAAACTTCTTACCCCTTCAGAGTGTCTATTCTCAAATGGTTTGCTCTTCAAGTGCTGCGGTCTCCAGGCTTCCTTGAAGGTAATTCTTGTTCATAGCCAGTTTTTATAATCAGTGTTTTTAACAGGGAGTGGGATAGGGAATGAGGGCTGGATCCTCCAATTCTACCGTCTTGATGATGTTAACACACTGTTCTCTTTTCCTCCCTAACCAGACATTACTTTATCTCCATCCTTTTTATGCAGCATCTCTTCACCGTGAATTTGCCTGTGTTCTGTGGGAATATTTGTCTTTCTCGAGTTTAATGAGATTCTGTATAGTGAGTCCCTGAGAGCAGAGACTTAGTGGATCTTCCTCACTGTATCCTACAATATCCAGTGCTTATTAGTTACTAAATAAAGTTTAGTTAAGCATAATTGTTTCCGCTTTGCATGACAACTACTTCCAGATATCTACTTTGCCTTGGCCTTTTTAGGCTTTTCTGAGATTTTTGTGTTGCAGATTTTATCAGGAGTTGTTTTGTTTCCTGTTTACTAACCCTTGAATTAAAAGAAACAGGTTTAGATATTTTTCTAGGCACAGCTGTTATCATCTCTTTGTATGCACAGTACACAAGCTTTCTGATGGAATAATTCTTTATATGTCAGTCTGTAGAAGTACTGGCAAACAATTTTTAATCAATATTCACTGTCAGATGGTCATTCATTTAGTTTACATTTTGTGAATATATTTGGATTGTCTTCCTTTGAAGACATCAATTATTTATATTGAAGCATATGAGATAAGCTTGTGTTCTTTTTTGTGTCTTGCTATTGTGAATTTAAACTTATTGTTGCTCTCTTGGCCACACTTCTTGACAGGCTCATTTTGTCATTGACATCATTTTTCTCAAAGCAGTTTACACATTCCTACATATAATGTATAGCTCTTAGCTCCTTTTTCTGCACTGAGCTAAACTCCTACAGCTCAGTGTAGGACAGATTTAGATAGACATACTACTAAAATATCTGACTGGGGGTAGAAGTGAACACATATGTAACTTTCTGTATTTCTCTTAACTAATATTCCCTTTATCATAGTGTCTGCAGTAAGCTAAAATCTATTCCTCTTTTTCTCAAATGCTATACTATTTTGGTCAGTGGGTTTATATTTATAGGACATGCTTTTATATCTCATTCAACACTCATGAATAGATTCATTAATTGAGAAATGTTATTAAAAATTCTGCTTTATATCTTCAGGAAAATTATATTGAGAGATTGGAAAAGATTATACAAGGCATAAACAATATCATAACCACACAAATTTGGACAACTGCTGTGTTGGATAACTTTTAATATTATCTAGGCTAATGGATTACAGATCTCTGGTAAAACATTAAGTTGGGATACATCAGGTCTGTGTGTGTCAGGTATTTCCAGAAGATTCTAGTACTTGAATAATGAAACTACATAGAAACTGCCCTCACTAACTCTAGTTGGCACCACCCAATATGTTATAGATCTGAATAGAACACAGGAGTAGAAGGGTGAATGTGCTCTCTGCTTAAGCTGTAATATCTATTTTCTCTGGCTCTCTGATGTCAGTGCACCTCGCCCATAAGCCTGTAGACTCAGACTGGGTCTTACCCCACTAACCCCTTAATCCTAAACCTTGATCTTGGACTGGGACTCATAGCATCACATTCTCTTGTTCTCTCTACCAATGGATTTTCCTGGGCTTCCAGCTTACAGATGGTGGGAAGTCTCACCCTCTCGAAGCACAAAAACCCATCCATTCACATATATATATGTCTGTGTATTCGTCTCTATATATCTATCTTGTAGGTTCTGTTTCTTCTGAAAACACTGACTAATATAACTGAAAATTTCTATTTTCTTGACAGACGACAGTTTGTTTATGCATATATTATAGATATTTGGAAATTTTGTGAGAAACAGGGCAAAATAACTATAATCACAGTGGCACAAAAAATACATAGTTGGTTGTCACTATTACACTTTCTGTTTCATGTCACCTTCTTGTGTTGTCTGCTTTTACGTATTCTTTCTCCTTTTATTCTCATAAGTCATTTTCTCTCCATTAATCTATTCACTCCAATTGATAACATCAAATTACTAATTGTTGCTAAGTCATGTCTGACTCTCTGCAGCCCTATTGACTGTAGCCTTCCAGACTGCCCTGTCCTTCACTATCTTTTGGAGTTTGCTCAAACTCATGTCTCGGGTCAATTATGCCATCAAACAATCTCATCCTCTGTCACTCTCTTCTGCTCCTGCACTGAATCTTTCCCAGCATCAGGGTCTTTTCCAATGAGTTGGCTCTTGACATCAGGTGGCAAAATTATTGGATCTTCAGCTACAGGATCAGTCTTTCCAAAGAACATTCAGAGTTGATTTCCTGGTTTGATAAGTTTCACCAGCTTTGACTGGTTTGATCTCTTTGCTGTCAGAGGGACTGTTAAGGGTCTCCTTCACCAATTCAAAAGCATCCTTTCTTTGGTGTTCAGCCTTCTTTATGGTCCATTTCTTAGATTTGTACCTTAATGCTGGAAATACCTTAGCTTTGACTATATGGACTATGTAATGTCTCTGTTTTTTAATACACTGTCTAGATTTCAGTTCAGTAACTCAGTCATGTCCGACTCTTTGTAACCCCATGGACTGCAGCTCTTCAGTTTCCTCTATCCACAACCAATTCCCAGAGCTTGCTCAAACTCATGTCCATCGTGTCAGTGATGGCATCAACCATCTCATCCTCTGTTGTTCAGTTCTCTTCCCACCTTCAAACTTTCCCAGCATCAGGGTCTTTTCCAATGAATCAGTTATTCGCATCAGGTGGCCAAAGTATTGAAGCTTCATCATCAGTCCTTCCAATAGATATTCAGGACTGATTAACTTTAGGATTGACTGATTTGATATCCTTGCAGTTCAAGGGATTCTCAAGAGTCTTCTCCAACACCACAATTTAAAAGCATCAATTCTTTATAATCCAACTTCCACATTAATACATAATTACTGGAAAAACCACAGCTTTGACTAGATGGACCTTTGTTGGCAAAATAATATCTCTGCTTTTTAATATGCTGTCTAGCTTGGTTATAACTTTTCTTCCAAGGAGCAAGTGTCTTTTAATTTCAAGGTGCAGTAACCATATGCAGTGATTTTAAAACCCAAAAAATAAAGTCTGTCACTGCTTCCACTGTTTCTCTATCTATTTGCCATGGAGAGATGGGACCAGAAGCCATGATCTTAGTTTTCTGAATGTTTGGCTTTAAGCCAACTTTTGACTCCTCTTTCACTTTCATCAAGAAGCCCTTTAGTTCTTCTTCTCTTTCTGCCATTATTGTGGTGTCATCTACATATCTCAGGTTTTTGATACTTCTCCCAGCAATCTTGAGTTCATCTTGTGTTTCATCCAGTTTGATATTTCACATCATTTATTTTGCACTTTACTTTTAAATAAGCAGGGTGACACTATTCAGCCTTGACCTACTTTTTTTCCCAATTTTGAATCAGTCCATTGTTCCATGTATGGTTCTAACTGTTGCTTCCTGACCTGCATACAGGTTTCTCAGGAGGTAGATAATGATGTCTGATATTCCCATCTCTTTAAGAATTTTCCAGTTTGTGGTGATCCACACAGTCAAAGACTTTAGCATATCCAGTGAAGCAGAAATAAGTCTTTCTCTGGCATTTTCTTGCATTTTCTATGACTCAACAGATGTTGGCAATTTGATCTCTGATTCCTCTGTCTTTTCTAAGTTCAGCTTGTACATTCAGAAGTTCTTGGTTCACATAATGTTGAAGCTTAGCTTGAAGGATCTTGACTATTACATTGCTAGCATGTGAAATGAGTGCAATTACTATTACGCATTTAAAATATTTTTAATTTGAAAACAAAATTTCATGGTGTTAAAATAAATGTCTGGAAATGATTTAGTTTATGGATTAGCACTCACTTCAGTTAAGTTCACTCAGTCGTGTTCGACTCTTTGCGACCCCATGAATCGCAGCACATGAGGCTTCCCTGTCCATCACCGACTCCCGGAGTTCACTTAGACTCACATCCATCCAGTCAGTGATGTCATCCAGCCATCTCATTCTCTGTCGTTCCCTTCTCCTCCTGCCCCCAATCCCTCCCAGCATCAGAGTCTTTTCCAATGAGTCACCTCTTCGCAAGAGGTGGCCAAAATACTGGAGTTTCAGCTTTAGCATCATTCCTTCCAAAGAAATTCCAGGGTTGATCTCCTTCAGAATGGACTGGTTGGATTTCCTTGCAGTCCAAGGGACTCTCAAGAGTCTTCTCCAACACCACAGTTCAAAAGCATCAATTCTTCGGTGCTCAGCCTTC
This sequence comes from Neotragus moschatus, assembly GCA_006410615.1. NCBI lineage: Eukaryota > Metazoa > Chordata > Mammalia > Artiodactyla > Bovidae > Neotragus > Neotragus moschatus. Next base: position 19,769 of record SJYA01006374.1, read on the forward strand.
TTCACAGTCCAACTCTCACATCCACACATGACCACAGGAAAAACCATAGCCTTGACTAGACGGACTTTTGTTGACAATGTAAGGTCTCTGCTTTAGAATATGCTATCTAGGTTGGTCATGGTTTTTCTTCCAAGGAGCAAGCATCTTNTTCACAGTCCAACTCTCACATCCACACATGACCACAGGAAAAACCATAGCCTTGACTAGACGGACTTTTGTTGACAATGTAAGGTCTCTGCTTTTGAATATGCTATCTAGGTTGGTCATGGTTTTCCTTCCAAGGAGTAAGCGTCTTTTAATTTCATGGCTGCAATCACCACCTGCAGTGATTTTGGAGCCCCCAAAATAAATTCTGACACTGTTTCCACAATTCCCCATCTATTTGCCGTGATGATATGGGACCAGATGCCATGATCTTCGTTTTCTGAATGTTGAGATTTACGCCAACCTTTTCACTCTCCTCTTTCACTTTCATCAAGAGGCTCTTTACTTCCTCTTCACTTTCAACCATAAGGGTGTTGTCATCTGCATATCTGAGGTTATAGATATTTCTCCCAACAATTTTGATTCCAGTTTGTGCTTCTTCCAGCCCAGCGTTGCTCATGATGTACTCTGCATAGAAGTTGAATAATCAGGGTGACAATATACAGCCTTGATGTACTCCTTTTCCTATTTGGAACCAGTCTGTTGTTCCATGTCCAGTTTTAACTGTTGCTTCCTTACCTATAAATAGGTTTCTCAAGAGGCAGGTCAGGCGGCCTGGTATTCCCATCTCTTTCAGACTCTTCCACAGTTTATTGTGATCCACACAGTCAAAGGCTTTAGCATCTTTAGCTTTGGCTTTAGCTAAAGGCTTTAGCTATGGCATAGTCAACAAAGCAGAAATATATGTTTTTTCTGGAATTCTCTTGCTTTTTCGATGATCCAGCAGATGTTGGCAATTTGATCTCTGGTTCCTCTGCCTTTTCTAAAACCAGCTTAAGCATCTGGAAGTTCATGGTTCACATATTCCTGAAGCCTGGTTTGGAGAATTTTGAACATTACTTTACTAGCATGTGAGATGAGTGCAATTGTGCAGTAGTTTGAGCATTCTTTGGCATTGCTTTTCTTTGGGATTGGAATGAAAATAGCACTACTAAACATTTAAATGGGCAAGAAGACTTTGCTGTAATTATACAATTGCTGTTTCAAGCTCAGGTTATTTAGGAACAATGTTATAATGTGAAAATAAATATTACTGGGTTATAAAATATTGAATATCCTGAGAACTTGGAGGAATTTAGCACAATTAAAACTGTAAAATCATATATTATATTACAATGTCCACTTCCAAAGAAAAATAGAACTAGGAAACCAGAGCATTTGACTTTTCTTTTTATTTTTTTTTTAAGTCAAACTTTTAGTTTCAAATAGCAAAATATGCCTTAATGCATCTAAGTCAAATTTTTTATTTATGGAATGTTGGATTGAAGTATAATGTGAATGTGTGTTTCCAGAAGACAGCACAGCTATGCTTTTTTCTGAAGTGTACAGTCAAAATACTAACATTTTCAAAAAATAAATTAGAAATTAATGAGAAACTATAACCATGTTTTTGTAAAAAACCTACTCTTTCACATTGAGAATTTTCTATTGGATATAGAAAGAAAATTCAAAAATAAAGGACCTAACACATGCTAGTAAAGTAATGCTCAAAATTCTCCAAGCCAGGCTTTAGCAATACATGAACCGTGACCTTCCTGATGTGCAAGCTGGTTTTAGAAAAGTCAGAGGAACAAGAGATCAAAATGCCAACATCTGCTGGATCATGTAAAAAGCAAGAGAGTTCCAGAAAAATATCTACTTCTGCTTTATTGACTGTGCCAAAGCTTTTGACTGTGTGGATCACAATAAACTGTGGAAAATT
>SJYA01006375.1:0-29953 GCA_006410615.1 Neotragus moschatus
TGTAGAGTCTTCTCTTGTGTTGTTGGAAGAGGGTATTTGCTATGACTAGTGCGTTCTCTTGGCAAAACTTTATTAGCCTTTGCCCTGCTTCATTCTGTAGTCCAAGGCCAGATTTGCCTGTTACTCCAGGTGTTTCTTGATATTGTACTTTTGCATTCCAGTCTCCTATAATGAAAAGGACATCTTTTTTGGGTGTTCATTCTAAAAGGTCTTGTAGGTCTTCATAGAACCATTCAATTTCAGCTTCTTTAGCATTACTGGTTGGGGCATAGGTTTGGATTACTGTGGTGTTGAATGGTTTGCCTTGGAAACGAAGAGAGATCATTCTGTCAGTTTTGAGATTGCATCCAAGTACTGCATTTCAGACTCTTTTGTTGACCATAATGGCTACTCCATTTCTTCTAAGGGATTTCTGCCCACAGTAGTAGATATAATGGTCATCTGAGTTAAACTCACCCATTCCAGTCCTATGTTCACTGATTCCTAGAATGTCGACGCTCACTCTTTCCATCTCCTGTTTGACCACTCCAATTTGTCTTGATTCATGGACTTGACATTCCAGGTTCCTATGCAATGTTGCTCTTCATAGCATCAGACCTTGCTTCTATCACCAGTCACATCCACAGCTGGATTTTGTTTTTGCTTTGACTCCATCCCTTCATTCTTTCTGGAGTTATTTCTCCACTGATCTCCAGTAGCATATTGGGCACCTACCGACCTGGGGAGTTCCTCTTTCCGTATCCTATCATTTTGCCTTTTCATACTGTTCCTGGGGTTCTCAAGGCAAGAATACTGAAGTGGCTTGCCATTCCCTTCTCCAGGGGACTGCATTCTGCTTGCCTCTAGCAGGGGATTATAGCTCTCACAGGGCTTCTCTGGTGCTCAGCGGTCAAGAATCTGCCTGCCAACGCAAGAGACCAGAGTTTGATCCCTGGGTTGGGAAGATCCCCTGGAGAAGGAAATGGTAACCCACCTCGTATTCTTGCCTGGGAGATCACATGGACAGAGGAACCTGGCAGGTCCATGGGATCCATGGGGTCACAAAAGAGTTGGCCATGACCTAGCGACTAAATGACAACAAACAACAGCTCTCAGGAAAGCCCTAGCAGGTAGTGCTATGTCCTGAGTCCACCACTTGGAAACAATTATAATCTCCAGGGGACTGAAACCCTAGCAGGGTTGGCTACACGATGGAAAGTTGCTCACAGTACTGTTTGTATGTTTAGCAAGAGACCTTAAGACTGGATTTCTGTGTGCACATAAATGGACTCAGGGCATTTGGGAAGGAGTAGGTGTGTCTCTCTGTTCTATCAGCAGGTGAGCCTATTATACTGGTAATGCTGTGCTGTGGAGAGAGAGAAGAACTGGTTTGGAAAAGTTGGAGCCCATATTTATCCCACTCATGCTCTATCACCCAGTTTTTTTGGACATATCTGTAGCCAAATTTTGGAACACTTTCTCCCTCCTTGGAAGGCACATCTGAGTCCTGAAATAACAAACAGCTATCCTTCCAACTATACCTTCTACCTGGATCCGCCGACAGAGCTTGGTATCAGTCTATCTGTGTATCTTTATATCTGTGTATATGTCTACTTGTGAACTTGTGTATCTCCTTTTATATCTTTATGGGGCATGCTGGCATGAATAGGCTCAGATTACTAACTCCAGTCTGGAGTTCATGAATAACAAGAGGAAACTCGAAGAGGACCTAATAGTTTAGAGCCTTAGGCTTTCTGGCTTTCCGGAAATCCTACAGCTATTTTTTTCCCCCCTGTAACATGTTGCTCCTGTGATGTCTCTCACATCTGTCTGCTCCAGCTGCTACCATGCCAGCTCCATTCTTTATTAACCATCAAGTGGACCATTATAACAGTTTCATAACCAAGCTCCTTGCACCTTCTTCTCATCCATCCTAAACCACACACCCTGTCTCCTGTTCAGACATGGCCAATGCTTTCCCAAAACTTGGCTGGTAGTTCTAAGCCCTTCGTGCACATCCTTCTGTTTACCTTTCCAGCATCTTTCTCCTTCTTTTTCCTCTGGTGAGGACACTTTATTTAAGTCCCAGCAGCAGCAGCAGCAACAGCAGCAGCAGCAGGGTGCTTGCTATTTGCAAGATGTTAGCCAGCCCCTTCTTAGATCACCATTTCTTATGGGAGTCCTTCCAATTAAAATACTCTTTCCCCCCATTTCAGCATTTGAGCTCATTTGAATGACATTCTGATATTAAAAACAAAATTTGATTTCCTCCAAAAGAAGTTACCTCATCTAGGCCGTATATCCTCTAATTGATTGTAATTCTGTCGCCTTCAGGATTTCTTTCTGTTTTATTTACTTATTTATGGCCACACCACACAGAATGTGGGATATCTTAGTTTCCCAACTAGGTATTGAACCTGTGCCCCCCTGCAGTGGGAGCACAGAGCCCTAACCACTGGACTGCCATGGAATTCCTCTTTTAACTTTACAATTCTAAACGTCTCTGGTTTGGATCCCCTGCTGATCCCCACTGTCATTGCTTTAGTTTAGAGGACGACCATTGTTTTTTAGAAAACTTTTTATTTTGTATTGGAGTATAGCCAGTTAACAATGCTGTGACAGTTGCAGGTGGTCAGCAAAGGGACTCAGCCATACATATGCATATATCCATTCTCCCCCAGACTCTCCTGTTTGTTATCCATTTTCCATCCCAAACTCCCCAACTCTCCCTCCCCACATTCTTCCCCCTGGCCAGCCATAAGTTCATTGTCTAGTTCTATGAATCCGTTTCTGTTTCTTAAATAAGTTCATTTGTATAATTTCGTTTTAGATTCTGCATATAAAGGGGGTCCTAGATATTTCCCCTTCTCTGTCTGACTTACTTGACGCAGCAAGATAATCTCAGGGTCGATCCATGTTGCTGCAAATGGCATTATTTCATTCTTCTTCACGACTGAGTAATATTCCATTGCATATACGCACCACGTCTTCTTTGTCCATCCCTCTAGGGGATGCTCTCTTTTCTGCAGTATTGCAAATGATATTCCTTGTCTTCCATCTTCCAACCATCTGCATACATTGTGATCTTAGTGAGATGTTCAAAACACTAATATGATCATTATTACTCCTTTACTTAAAATCAGGTCATAAGAGGAAAAAATTTGGGTAGATGAGTGAGGGGAAGCTCTTGCATTAGCCTTAATATTTTTAAATAAAAATGCAAATTCTTCTGATACTAAAAGCAAATCCTTTCTTTGTTCCTTGCTTCCTACAGATTGGAAATCAGTCTCTTTATCATGACATGGAAATTCCTTTGTAACTGAACCTGTGACATGGTGGAAAGTCCAGTTTCCTTGGATACCAATTTCTAAGATGGCCTCTTTTTTTTAAAGTTTTTTTCTTTATTATTATTATTTTGGCCATACCACAGGGCACATACATGGGACCTCAGCTCCCCAACCAGGGACTGAGCTGTGCGCCCTGCAGTGGAAGTGTGGAGTCCCAACCACTGGGCCATAAGGAAGCCTGAGGGTAGCTGCTTGCATTCACCATAATGATTGGAATGCTGGTGCCTGCACCCTGGCACAGACCTTGCTTCATCCCTGCCTGTATCCTTTTCAGTGTGGAGGAATCTCCTACTCCTCAATGGTCAAGAATCACCTCCTCAGTGTAGTTTATCTCCCCAGGCAAAACGTGCCTCTGTTTCAGTACTCACCACATGGCCTTGTTCTGTTCATTGTTATTTACTTACAGACAGTCAGATTCCCCCCATCCCCGCAAAAAGATTTAAGGTTGTTCTGAAGCCCAGAAATCTGGTACTTTAATTTTATATCTAGGCATCTAGTTCATGCCAAATTATAGAAGCTATTATTATTATTTTAATGTGGATTTGTGAACCAGTTTGAAAAGAAACATAAAAGCTGGAGTTGGAAGAATAAGTAGTGACCATTTATATAAACCTTTTACAATGCAGTTGAGGGGGTCTAAGGTTTTTTGGTCTCCTTAGCATCCAATACAATTTGCTGTATTTAAATAGTTTAGTGTTTTATTTTGAAATAAATGTTAACAATCCATGACTGTATTTACAGAGATTTGTCTGTTTTTTTTTTTTTTCGAAATGTCCTGTTCTGTCTCGTCATTGAGTTGTTTCCAAGTAGAAATCTGCTGCCGTTTTTATCTTTGTTTCTTCATCTTTGAGCCTTTTTAATATATTAAGATATGCAGCTTATTTCTTCCCCTCTGTTTTTAAGATTTTCTTTCTATCACTAGTTTTGAAGAATGTGGCTAGCATGTGCCCCAGGGTTATTTTCTTCATATTTCTAGTGATGGGATTTGTAGAACTTCCTGGAGCTATGGGTTTACAGTTTTCATCAAGTTTTCAATGCTTTCAACAATTATATCTTCACACAATTTTCTCCCTTCCTCCTCTCCTTTGGAGACACCAATTGCACATATATTTGGCTGTGTGAAATGTTCTCACAGCTCAGGGATGCACTTTTATTTTTTGTTTCTTTTCTCTGTGTGTTTCATTTCACATACACTCCTCTTCTGGTTTTTTAGGAGCCTGTAACTTACCAGTTATACATCCATTCTTTTGGGGCAACATATTTGATCAGAATTATCACTCCCCTTTCAACTTGCTGTTATTGCAGAGAAGGAAACTTAATTCCTAGAACTGTTAGGGCCTTAGCTGCATTCTCTGAGCAGGGAGAGAGGATAACGGGACGTGGAGGAGATGTTACTTTTCCATGAAATTGGGAGGAGTGGGAGACTGTTTGGGTGGAGCACACAGGACCTGTTAGGAGGGGAAGCCACAGTGATTCAATGCGGCTTGGATGGCCAGAATGTAGAAGTGAAAAGCAGATGAAAGTAAACACAAGAGGACCAAGAAGATATTGAAGTAAAACATCTCTGGTTTCTCACTGTAGCTGAAAGCCAAGTCTTAGGACTCTTATAATTAAGTAAAGGTGTTGGATTAGGTACTGTGCTTCTCAGCCCACCTTATGCTCTGACCCTACACTTCGATTCATCCTGGCTGAAAGGATGGAGAAGAGGTTTTGGTGTACATATGGGTGGGATGAAGACCTGGACCATTGCTACTGTCAAGGTGGAAAAAACATGCCTGCATTCATGCATGCTCAGTCATCCAGTTGTGACTCTTTGTGATCCTGTGGACTATAGCTGTCCAGGCTCCTCTATTCTGGGAATTTGCCAGGCAAGAACACTGGAGTAGGTTGCCATTTACTGCTCCAGGGGGTCTTCCCAACTCAGGGATCAAACAAGCATCTCTCACGCTTCTGCATTGGCAGGCAAGTTCTTTACTGCTGTGCCAATTTCCATAGAGGCTTTTCTTTCTATGTCTGTGCTCAGGGCAGGAACCTTGGTCTCCATATGCCTCAAGATCCCCTCCAGCCATAACATGCTTGGATTCTGTAAACTCAGCACGATATTCTTCGCCATAGGTATGGTAAGTTCATCTGTTTGAAATGTATGACCATAAGCAGCAACTTAAAACCTAGACAGTACATTAAAAACCAGAGACATCTCTTTGCTGAAAAAGACCCATATGATCAAAGCTATGGTTTTTGCAGTAGTCATGTATGGATGTGAGAGTTGGACCATAAAGAAGGCAGAGTGCTGAAGAAATGATGCTTTCAAACTGTGATGCTGGAGAAAACTCTTGAGGGTCCCCTGGACTGCAAGGAGATCCAACCAGTCCATCCTAAAGGGAATCAACTCTGGACATTCATTGGAAAGACTATTGCTAAAGCTGAAACTCCAATACTTTGGCCACTTGGTGCAAAGCACTGACTCATGTGAAAGACTCTGATGCTGGGAAAGATTGAGGGAAAGAGGAGAAGGGGGTGACAGAGGATGAGATGGTTGGATGATGTCATCAACTCAATGGACATGAGCTTGAGCAAGCTCCGGGAGATGGTGAAGGACAGGGAAGCCTGGCATATTGCAGTCCATGGGGTCGCAGAGCCAGACATGGCTGAATGACTGAACATCAACAGCAAAAAACATCTATCTAGGTATATGTGCCTGTGATGTGAGAAGCAGCCAGTTTCCAGCACCACACTGGAAAAACAAACCCAAACAGAATTCAGCATGTCTTCCTCACTTGCCTCTTTATTTCAGGTGTTTTAGGGTCTGAATCATCTATGTGCATTGTCTCAGCACTTCCCTTCCATTTCTACGTGGAGGTAACTCCGATTATGGCCAGCATTACCATTGCCCCCAATCTCTTTTAAGCTTCAAGATAATAAACACTTCCTAACAATTTAAAAAATTGAGATGCCCTTTTCACTTTGACCATACAGATGGGAAAGTCGTAAAGAATGGATGCTTGACACTCTTCAGAAATAAAATGTGATGAAGAGTTCAGTCGTCTGATTAAATTCCCTCCATAAAATCTCACCTAGCCTATTCTTCCCCCAGGGAGAAAGGGCTGTGCACACTGTGGACATTATTTTTCTTTTGAACGTACTTGTATCTTGTCAAGATGCCATCAATACAAATACCTGGACATTTTTAGTGCCATGATGGGGAAGCAGGTTGAATTTTTCAATCCTCCCAGCCAATATAAGTCAGTCTGAGATACTCAATTTCTATTTGAGATCCTTCGTTTCTATTACAAACAGATCCCACAGTGGGAAATAAATTTCATGGTAACAGTTTGGACTTTTTTATGAACCACCTGCAAGTTTTCTGCAAACAACATGTTTTATGGAAGCTCAAGGCAATGTTCACCCATCAAGACCCGACAGGAAGAGGAGGATGGATGGGGCCTTATCTCAGGCACACATGTAACCTTCTCTGTCCCCTGGCCTGACCTCCCTCTGCACTCATTTATGAAAATGATTCATCTTTAAAAAGCTTCCTTGCTCTGCCTGCGGGCTGTAGATCTCTCTGCACTGGACTTGCGGAGGCTGAGGTTATAAACTTCAGTGGGGCAAGTCCTTTGGAGAGACTTCATTCTCAATATCGAAAAAGCGGAGTGCACAATACCTGTGTTTCCTTAAAGAAACAGTCCTGGATGCTTTTCTACAGGCAGATGCTCCCGAGGGATTTCATTGAAAGAGCTTTTGGGGGATGTGACTTTCATGTATGTTGCTAACATATCGCCACACTTAACGCATTTAAATAGAGGATCGCCGGAGCGTGGCCAATGGTGCCAGCGACATGAACACACCACCCTCCAAGTGGAGGAGACCCTGTACTTTGCATTTCCTGCTTGTAAAGGGAGCTGCAGCAGGAGTTATTTGTGTCAGGACTGGTGGGAACCGCTCTCATCCCTTAGAATAGTCCTTTGAACTGAAAAGCCTTAGAAGGTGAGCGTAGGAACTATAACTCAGAGAATCATGAGCTGAACAGAAGTAGANGAGGAGACCCTGTACTTTGCATTTCCTGCTTGTAAAGGGAGCTGCAGCAGGAGTTATTTGTGTCAGGACTGGTGGGAACCGCTCTCATCCCTTAGAATAGTCCTTTGAACTGAAAAGCCTTAGAAGGTGAGCGTAGGAACTATAACTCAGAGAATCATGAGCTGAACAGAAGTAGAAATAGGAAGAGAGAAGACAGTGTGAACTGATTCATCCTTTCAGGCTGAATTGAGCGGTTGAAAGAGCCAAGGTTATTTCCACAGTTCTTAAGAATTAAGTCATGTCTAAAATAGGGCAAAACACCCAAGGACATAAACGTGCATGCAAGGTTTGAGTTCAGAGAGAGGGAGGAGATAGAAAATATTGATACATAGTTTTTATTTATTTTTACTTGTTATTCCTTTCCCTCTTTTCTTCTTTGTATTGACTGAAAGATTAAATGCTATAATGCTTTACAGTGTTTAAAGGTTTCATACATTTGATTTCATAGCATCCCACCATAACCCTCCCCCCCCACCATCTTCCTCCTCCCCACTTTCCTTTGTCCTTTGGTAACCACTAGCTTGTTCTCCATATCTACAAGTCTCCTTCCTTTTTGTTTTACTCATTAGTTTCTGCATTTTTTGGATTCCACATGTGATATCATACAGTATTTGTCTTCCTCTGTTTGACTCNGGCTCAAGAGCAGAAGCAAGGAGACCAGCTTAGAGGTCTTTTAATCTATTAGCAGGTTTTAATCTATGAATCTTGATCTATTTGTAGGTATATTTTACATATTAGATAATACAATAATTTTAAATAATTATGTACATACAGTTTTCAATTTGCATATGTTAATTTTTTCATTTGTTGCTATACAGTCCTCATATTCATAATATCTATGCTTAGTTGCTCAGTCATGTCCCAATTCCTTGTGACCCCATTGACTGCGGCCTACCAGATTCCTCTATNTAAATAATTATGTACATACAATTTTCAATTTGCATATGTTAATATTTTTCATTTGTTGCTACACAGTCCTCATATTCATAATATCTATGCTTAGTTGCTCAGTCATGTCCCAGTTCCTTGTGACCCCATTGACTGCGGCCCACCAGATTCCTCTATCCATGGGGACTCTCCAGGCAAGAATACTGAAGTGAGTCCCAGGGATCAAAGCCAGATCTCCCACATTGCAGGTGGATTCTTTACCATCTGAGCCACCAGGGAAGCCCATTTAGCTAGTGGCTGCTTAATAGTTGGTGTGTTAGTTCTTTATTATTGCCATAAAAAAAATTGCCTCAAATTTAGTGACTTGGAAGGACACGAAATCAAAGTTCTGGAGATCAGAATTCCTGAAATTGAGATGATGCAGGGCTGTGTTCCTTCTAGAGGCTACAGGGGAGACTCTCTTGCCTTTTCCAGCCTCTAGGGGCCCCTTCTGTTTTTGTTTTTCCTTTGGCTGTGCCGTGCAGCGTGCAGGATCTCAGTTCCCCTCATGCCCCCTGCAAAGGAATCTAACTTCCAGACCACCAGGGAATTCCCCTTGCTCTGTCTTTAAAGCCGAAGCNCTAGAGGCTACAGGGGAGACTCTCTTGCCTTTTCCAGCCTCTAGGGGCCCCTTCTGTTTTTGTTTTTCCTTTGGCTGTGCCGTGCAGCGTGCAGGATCTCAGTTCCCCTCATGCCCCCTGCAAAGGAATCTAACTTCCAGACCACCAGGGAATTCCCCTTGCTCTGTCTTTAAAGCCGAAGCATCTTCGTCTCTCTCTCCACCCTCCACCCCCCATCCATCTCTCTGTCTCTCACCTCTGCTGCTGTCATCGCATCTTCTCTGATTTTAACCCTCCTGCCTCCCTCTTATATGGACGCATGATTACACTGGATTCACCTATATACTTCAGAATAATCTCCCCATCTAAAAATTCACAATCTAATCACATCTGGGAAGTTCCTTTTACCATGTAAGGTAGGATATTCTGAGGTTCTGGGATTAGGAGGTGAATGTCTTTGTTGTGGGGCTGGGATGACCACAGTTGGCATTTTGCGGTTCACCTAGCCATTGTCGTGTTGGACACTTAGACTGAATCCAGTTTGGGCTACTATGAGATTCCTAAAGATGCATTTGTATACTCGGACCTTCTTTTCTTTTTGTAATGTGTTCTTTAACTTAAATGTGCAGGTGTAGGGTTCCTGGAGGACAGGTCATGAGCATCTTGTATTTGCTTTCCAAATACATAGTTACATTATCAATCAATATAAGTATTTTCATTTACTTACAACCTCATCAGCATTACTTTGGTTACTTAAAAGGTATGTTTCTGTGGTTTGTTACTAAACTACATTTAATTGTTGTGCTCATTTAATTTCTTTACTGGCTAAGTTGAACATTTTTGGTGCATGTGTGTGTGTGTAAAAGGGTATAACATGTGTGTTATGTCATTTTTATTCTGAAAGTAGTATTTTAGCTTGTTTTTCTTTTTAGTTGTATGTGGAGCTAGAAGCATGGAGAGAGAGACAGACTCTTGCTTAAGTGAATAAGGCCAGTATCAGTAGCTGGCATATGCAGAACTACTTTCCATTAAAGAGAATGAATGATCTGCAAAATGGAAAATAATTAAGAGGGATTTAGAAGACAGTGAAAGATCATCTAGGTAGTTTGAATGAGTTCACATCTCTAGGGTACACTAGATTGTATCTCAGGGTGTTGAAAGAGTTAGCAGATATCATCTCTGAGTCACTGCCAGTGATTGTTGAGTAAATTTCGGAGAATGGGCAAGCTTCCAGAAGACCAAAGACATGTAGATGTTCTGTGTAGCTTTTGAAAAGGCCCAATTCCTAAAACTGTTAATGTAGAAATGCTCTCTTGCAAAAATTCTATATTATCATCTTACAAATGGTGATGAGCCTGTAGAAGGCACTGCATTGATCCCTGGGAACCAGTATAATGTTACTAATGTGTAGTGACCAATTCATTACATATTTTTAAAGTGAGAGTTTTAGATTGGTAGAGGAAGAAAATGCCAAAGACATCAAGCATTTGACTAAAATCTCCCACAGGTCTCCTTATGTACCTAGTAGAGAAAAGTTGAGGGATGATGGAATAATTACAGTCACAACTGATTCTTTTCATAAGCCATAGCATAATTAATAACTGAGTGTCAGCCTGGAAAGAAGTTTCTAGTGTTAGAACTTCAAATTTTTCTTTGACTTCAACTTAAGAAAGCATCTTACGACTTGGATAGAAATCCTAAAAAGTCATATTTTGTGTGATTAATTAGCTTCATAGAATAAAGATTCACACTGTGAAATACATGTTCACCAATGATGAAAATACCTCAAAACCAACTAGATAGATTTAATAGAAATGATGAGAATTTTTAAAAACTGAGTGTTTAAAAATCAAAACTGCAGTTCATTCTCCTCCCTTTTTTTGGCTTTCTTAGACTTCCTTCAGTTGAAAATGAAAGCAGTAGTACTTGTCTGGTGAAAATGATTAGTTTAATTCATGTATGATGGGAGAATGGTGGGTCCATAGTTAATATTTGAGCAAGGTATAATATAAAAATGGATGGAATAAGAGGAAAAGATCTGGATGCTAACTCTGGTATTGCTGTGTACTAGTTGTTGTCTTGGGCAAACAGTTGGCATCATCTTTCTTGTCCAAAAGTTGAGGATGGCAAAGAGTGGAGTGAAGTTGATTGCTTTGCTTTATTCCCACTCTCAAGTAAGTTCATCCTCATGTTCCTTGGTAAATTTGGCCAAATTTCTAGGCTAAATGGAAACTTCCAGATTTTTTGGATGAAATAGACCCTTGAAGGCCGTCTCTGAAAGAGGCTTGATTTTCTTTTAATCTGTAAGTTCTTTCAGATCCCCTCCCTTTAAGATTCTGTTGATATTGTTGAGTCACTAAGTTGTGTCCAACTCTGGGACCTCATGTATTGTAGCACACCAGGCTTCCCTGTCCTCCACTCTCTCCTGGAGTTTGCTCAGATTCATGTCCACCGAGTCAGTGATGCTGCCTAACCATCTCATCCTCTGTTGCCCCCTTCTTCTTTTCTTTCAGCATCAGGGTCTTTCCATTGAGTCGGCTCTTCACATCAGGTGGCCAAAGTATTGGCGCTTTAGCAACAGCCCTTCTGATGAATATTCAGGGTTGATTTCCTTTAGGATTGACTGTTTTGATTTCTTTGCTGTCCAAGGGACTCTTCAAGAAATCTTCTCTTGCACCACAGTTCAAAGCATAAATTCTTTGGCACTGAGCCTTCTTTATGGTCCAAATCTCACATCCTTACATGCCTAGAAGAAAAACCATGGCTTTGATTCTCTGGATCTTTGTCCACAAAGTGATATCTCTGCTTTTTAATAAACTGTCTCGGTTTGTCATAGCTTTCCTTTTTCATGGTGTAGTCATCATCTGCAGTGATTTTGGAGCCCAAGAAAAATAAAATCTATCACTGCTTTCACTTTTCCCCCTTCTATTTGCCAAGAAGTGATGAGACCAGATGCCATAATCTTTGTTTTTTGAATGTTGAGTTTCAAGCTAGCTTTTTCACTCTCCTCTTTCATCCTCAGCAAGAGGGTCTTTATTTCCTCTTCATTTTCTGTTGTTAGAGTGATATCATCTCCATATCTGAGGTCGTCGTTATTTCTCCTGGCAATCTTGATTCCAATTTGTGAATCATCCAGCCTGGCACTTCACATGATGTATACTGCATAAAAGTTAAATAAGCAGTGTGACAATGTACAGCCTTGTCATCCTCCTTTCCAAATTTTGAACCAGTCAGTTGTTTTATGTCTGGTTCTAACTGTCACATGGGAAATGATAGCAATTGTATGGTAGTTTGAACATTCTCTGACATTGCCCTTCTTTGGAATTGGAATGAAAACCTTTCCCAGTTCTGTGGTCACTGCTGAGTTTTCCAAATTTGCTGACATAGTAAGTGCAGCACTGTAACAGCATCATCTTTGGGGATTTAAAATGTCTCAACTGGAACTCCATCACCTCCACTAGCTTTGTTCATAGTAATGCTTTCTAAGGCCCACTTGACTTCACACTCCAGGATGTCTGTCTCTAAGTGAGTGATCACACTATAATGATTATGTGGGGCATTAAGACCTTTTATGTGTAGTTCTATATATACTTGCCACCTCCTCTTAATGTCTTCTGCTTCTGTTAGGTCCTTACCATTATCTGTCCTTTATCCTACCCATCCTTGCATGAAATGTTCTCTTCAGTTCAGTTCAGTTTAGTCGCTCAGTCATGTCCGACTCTTTGCGACCCCATGAATCGCAGCACGCCAGGCCTCCCTGTCCATCACCAACTCCCAGAGTTCACTCAGACTCACGCCCATCGAGTCAGTGATGCTATCCAGCCATCTCATCCCCTTCTCCTCCTGCCCATCTGTCTCTTCTCTCCCCATCTGTCATCCCCTTCTCCTCCTGCCCCCAATCCCTCCCAGCATCAGAGTCTTTTCCTGTGACTCAACTCTTCGCATGAGGTGGCCAAAGTACTGGAGCTTCAGCTTTAGCATCATTCCTTCCAAAGAAATCCCAGAACTGATCTCCTTCAGAATGGACTGGTTGGATCTCCTTGCAGTCCAAGGGACTCTCAAGAGTCTTCTCTAACACCACAGTTCAAAAGCATCAATTCTTCGGCGCTCAGCCTTCTTCACAGTCCAACTCTCACATCCATACATGACTACTGAAAAAACCATAGCCTTGAATAGATAGACCTTAGTTGGCAAAGTAACGTCTCTGCTTTTGAATATGCTATCTAGGTTGGTCATAACTTTTCTTCCAAGAAGTAAGCATCTTTTGATTTCATGGCTGCGGTCACCATCTGCAGTGATTTTGGAGCCCCCAAAAAATAAAGTCTGACACTCTTTCCACTTAGTATCTCTAATTTTCTTGAAGAGATCTCTAGTCTTACCCATTCTATTGTTTTCCTCTATTTCTTAGCATTGTTCATTTAAGAAGGCCTTTTTGTCTTTCCTTGCTATTCTCTGGAATTCTGCGTTGAGTTGGGTATGTCTTTCCCTTTCCCCCTTGCCTTTTGCTTCTCTTCTTTCCTCAACTATTTGTAAAGCCTCCTCAGACAACCACTTTGCCTTCATGGCATTTCTTTTTTCTTTGGGATGGTTTTAGTCTCTGCCTCCTATACAATGTTATGAACTTCCATCTATAGTTCTTCAGGCACTCTATCAGATGTAATCACTTGAATTTATTCATTACCTCCACTGTATAATTATAAGGGATTTGATTTAGATCACATGTGAATTGCCTAGTGGTTTCCCCACTTTCTTCAGTTTAAGACTGAATTTTGCAATAAGGAACTCATGATCCAAGCCACAGTCAGCTCTAGGTCTTATTTTTACTGGCTGTATGGAACTTCTCATCCTTGACTGCAAAGAACATAATCAGTCTGACTTCAATATTGTAGAGTCATCTCTTGGGTTGTTGGAAAAGGGTGTTTGCTATGACCAGTGTATTCTCTTGACAAAACTCTGTTAGCCTGTGTTCTGCTTCATTTTGTACTCCAAAGCCAAACTTGCCTGTTTTTCTGGGATCTCTTGACTTCTTTTTGTATTCCAATCCCCTATGATGAAAAGGATTTTTTTTTTTTTTTTTGGTGTTCTAGAAGGTCTTGTAGGTCTTCATAGAAGTGATCAATTTCAGCTTCTTTGGCATCAGTGGTTGGGACATAGACTTGGATTACTGTGATGTTGGATGGTTTATCTTTGAAACACACTGAGGTCATTCTGTCATTTTTGAGATTGCACCAGAGTTCTGCATTTCTGAGTCTTGTTGACTATGAAGCTATTCCATTTCTTCTATAGGATTCTTGCCCACAGGTAGATATAATGGTCATTTGCATTAAATGCACCTTTCTTGTCCATTTTAGTTCACTGATTCCTAAGTTGTCAATGTTCACTGTTACCATCTCCTTTTTGACCACTTCCAGTTTACCTTGATTCATGGACCTAACATCAGGTTCCTGTGTAATACTGTTCTTTACAGCATATGACATTACATTTACCACCAGACGCATCCACAAGGATATCAGCCCATCCTTTTCTTAACCCTTACGTCGAAGAGTAATGAAGCACTGTACTTAGGCCTCCTTTAATCTTAGGAAGACCAATTTTTTTGTTTGTTTGTTTGTTTAGGGCTCAAGCCCATCCCTTGGGATTTCTGGATGAGATCGGAGCCTCTGGTTCACTACTCCAAAAAGCTTTCCATGGCTTTACCCAAGGGGTACTTGCCTGCAGCACCTCTGAGCCCCATCCAGTCTACCCTGAACCATCTTGTCCTGTTCCTTGAACTTCCTCCTATTTCTCTGCCTGATACCACTGTAGCATTTTGATTTAGTTGTAGCCATAATGAATGTTTAATTTTGAATTTTTAACTTCATATTGTTTCTCATTTGTATCTTCATGTTATTTTAAAGTGGTTGAGATTATTTCATGCGTCTTAATTTACTCTTGTCCGATTTTCCCCATCATTAGTCATCAAATAGGATCTAGTGTTTTTAAATCTGCTCTTAGAGAATACAATGTATTTTGCATCTTCATACAGCCTAACCTTTTGCGCCATTTGTCTTCTTGACTTAGATTCTCAGGGTTGATTTATTTTTTTTTATTGAAGTTTAGTTGAATTATAATGTTCAGTTTTTGCTATGCAGCAAAGTGATTCAGCCATATATTTATGTGTATATATATATACATTTTTATATTCTTTTCCATTATGGTCTATCATAGAATATTGAGTATAGTTCCCTGTGTTACTCAGCAGGACCTTGTTGTTTATCCATTCTGTATGTAATATCTCACATCTGCTAACCCCACACTCCTACTCCACCCCTCCTCAAGCCCTCTTGGCAACCACAAGTCTATATCCACAAGTCTGTTTCTGTTTTGTAGATAGGTTCATTCAAATTCTCAGAATTGGGATTCTGATTAAGCAGTACTTTGGTAGTATTCTTGTTCCATTTTAGATGTGGGTTTTTTTTTTTTTTTGACAAAATAAGGAGATCACTTTAGCCCATTACATTCTGTCCTTAAAATTTACAAATATTTAAGAATTTAGCACCTATAGTTAAACATATGAATGTTAGTCTCTTTCTAGGGCTCCCCTCAATACTGAAATAATTTTGGTGAGAGGAGTATTTTGCAGCCTGAAATATCTCAGGTTGCAGTACTTTTCAGCCAGCTCTTACCTGAATTTCTCCATGGATTCTTCTACCGTAAAGTCTTAAAGTGGAAGCATTTTCACATCTTTGTAGCCCATCGTAGGTGCTTCCTGCACTGCTATGCCTATGCATGCTCTAGGCTTTGCTTCCTTTCATATGATGTGCACTAACTTCAGGTTCTAAGTCTAAATTAATTACTACTTAACCCAGACAACTGGTATATTGTTCAGATTCCTGCATTCTCTTTGCCCACCATAAGTATATCTTGGGTTCCCTATTATGTTTCTGGTTAGCACACTGGACAGGAAATGAGCTAGCTGCTGTACCTGTAACCAGGGTTAGAGTCTCTCTGCTTATCTGAAAAAACAGTTCTTTGACTTGCCAGCTATGGCCAGAACTCTGCTACAGCGTCCTTGGAGGCCACCTCCCCACCTCTTGCCCCAAAAGCTTCCCTAGTCCAACCAGCTCAAGATAAGCAGGACAAAATAGGAGGCTGCTTCTATGAGGCCCAGGGCTGCTCTCTACTTGTGTTTGTATCAGATGTCTGAATTTTCTCCCTGTAGAAATGAAAGAGGTTGAAACTGTGCTTGTTGTCAGATTTAGATGGTACTTTGCACCTAACAAGGCTTATGTTTATAAATAGGAAGTACTTAAAGTGAGAGCTACTATTAAGAAGCTTTTCGATCTGTTTTCTCTACCTGTTTGGGAGATGGATAAATGTTAAGTAGTTCTCATACAGTATGATATGGTGAAATGGAAATTAAGTGGCAGTTGTATGTGATGTTAAGCAACAGTGGAAGACCACATATAAGACATGTCTTCTCCATTGTCACCTAGGACACCTAGATGGGTAGCCTAAGGACAGAGGTGCCTTTCGATGTGTTTTCATCTTGAAAGTCTCTGAAGGTGAACTTCTGTGCAACACAGGAGTAAAAATGTTGAAAGAGGACTCTGGTGCAGTAGCCCCAGTGAAGTCACCAGAGCTCCTGTAGCAATTGTTTGCAGGTCATAAAATTATGATATGACTCTTGGCAAATATTTATTTAGTGAGAAGTGTAGGTGTGCACAGACAGACTTGCTCATTCATTATGGAGTATTTCCTTCTGAAGTTCATTAGTCCCTGACTCCAGGACACACCATAATCTCATGGGAGTGGCACAGACCATAAATGTCATAGGATCTGAGTTCAAGCCACAGTTTGGCTAGTTCTCTACTAGTTGGAGGACTTTAGGTACATAAGTCACCTGTGGGACCAGAGGTGTTCTTCCTATATAATTAAAAAGAGTTGGAGGAAATGTGGATTGGGTAATTTATAAGGATCCTTTTAGTTTTAAAATCTCTGATTAGAGTTTCTAAATTCTACTTTACTTCTTGTGATAGTTATTCATTTAACCAGACTTTAGAAAATTATAAATAAATGAACTCATACACACACACGTGTGCATACATAAACACACTCTATTTCTATAACACAAACAAAATAGTTATTCATGTTTTGGAGTCGTTTTCCTTCATACATATGTAAGGATGTATAAAATATAGCATGTACGTGTTCTTCAAAATTGAAATCATGCTGTATATACATTTTCATAAAACAACTTTTGTTTCATTTAGCATTGTATCATAATTGTTGTCCCATGTTGTCTGAGTAGTGCTTAGAGCTTTTATGCAAAACCAGATTCCCTTGGTCATTTCTGCAGTTTCTGCTGAATTTTCCATATTGGAGGCAATATTATAGGCACTGGCCAAGCTAAATACTCTTAGCTTATGAACATCCTGTAACTATAAACAGCCATTCTCTGCCAATGCAAAGACAAACAGCTTGGAATACCCCAGAGCACTCTGTGCTTTTTTGCTGCCCACTGCATGAAGTCAGAGTGGGCATAGCCAGGGCTCAGACTGAGGTTGACAGATAACCCCTGAAATACTACATATGCATGGTGACCCATCAGGGTCTTAGATGACCTCCACAAATAGTTTTAATTTGTGAAGTTAAATTAAATAGTTTTATTTCACCAACCAGGTGAAATAGGGCTGTTGCTGGGCAAAGTGGTAAAGGAGGTGAATTTGGCAACCAAGGTCGTCTTTCCTGTGCCCTGCTCCACACCCACATCTCATTCCCTTTGACACCCCCTTCTCCTCCCTCAACTGCCTCTGTCTCCTCTGTGGGTCTGCTGTGTTTTGTTCATGCTGCAAATAAGTTCCTGTCTCGTTATAACTGTCAGTTTATCATGGTGGTAGTTGGGTGTGGGAAGGGGCAGAGTGGGTTTTAAGAAAAGTAAGAAATTGTCTCCCTACTTTCTACATGGATGAATTTCCAAGTAGGAAGATAATCTTAGCTATGGTTAGGAGAACATGTGAAGATAAACTATTGCTCAACACTTGAAAATCATATTCTGCTACTTTTTGTGTGCTTACATGTAGTATTTCAGCCATATTATACATCATGTAAGTTTTGATGGTTTTACCTGAAACTTAAACCCCAGGGAGACTATGTTAGGAGATGCTCCATTTAGTGGAAAGTTTTATTACATCCCTAGACGAGCTTTGAGGCCGCTTCTAATGCTGAAATTCTGTGATTTATAGCATTGTTCCTATGGGAGAATGCATTCCAAGTTCCAAACAGCTGAGTCTTGGATCTCAGATCCTTTAAGAGTTGTGGACATTCATACATAAAATCATCTTTAAATATGCAGGTAGGTGTGTGTAGTTCAGTTTATGTGTAGATAATGGTAGTAGAACTTTTGTTTGAGCTCATATTATATGCCAGATACTATAATCAGAGCCTCCATATACGTTCCTTTGTTCTCCACATAGTGGTTCTTTCAGGTGGGCCTTATGATTTCCATTGTATAGATGGAGAAGCTGAGGCCCAGCAGAGCCAAGATGTGACTGGCTGCAGACCTGTCCAATTCCAAAGCTTGAGACCTTTCTTCTTTGGTGCCTGATGCCTCCCCACCATCTACTAGTGAACCATTCCTCTTTCTGCTTTGCCCCCAAGATCCTTCCACAAGAAAGATGAAGGTCGATTCTTTTCAATGTATCTATTTTAAAGCAGAATTCCCTTTGAGATACCCAAAATATGGATTCCCTTAGATGGAGTCGTATACCATGACAGATCTTTGCTGTTGCCTAGTGAGGGTGCATGGCCAGTTGATCTGGTCTCAGGGGCCTGTTGAAAGAGTAGCCTTAGAACATTAAAAAAAAAAAAAAAAAAAAAAAAACTTGTTTATTTGTTTATTTGACTGCACTAAGTCTTAGTTGTGGCATGCGAATCTTTAGTTGCAGCATGTGAACTCTTAGTTGTAGCCTGTGGAATCTAGTACCCTGAGGAGGGATNGCGTGAGTCTGAGTGAACTCCGGGAGTTGGTGATGGACAGGAAGGCCTGGCGTGCTGCAATTCATGGGGCTGCAAAGAGTTGGACATGCCTGAGCGACTGAACTGAACTGAATTGAACTGCTTACATTAGTGGGTGTGTGTTTATGGAGCAGGGGAGTAGAGGAGGGGAGCAGAGAAGAGCAAAAGAATGAACCCTACTTTCTTCCTGTCTGACCTCAATTCCTGGCAGGCTGGATGCTTCCACCCACACTGTAGAGACCTTTTCTCAGAGCTGTAGGAGAACGGAGCCTCTAAAGTCCTCACCATAGGTTTCCAAGAGAATCCAAAATTCATGGTTTTCAAAAGTGGATGTGCACTAGAGTCACGAGGTGCAATGCCTAAACAGGTTACTGAGCCCAAATTCCAGAGTTTTTGACTTAATGGGGCCTGTGTTGAGACAGAAAATTTGCACGTCTAGCAAAATTTCAAGTGATGCTTGAATGAAAACACTTTGAGAACCATTGTTTTAGACAGATCTTCTGTGACAAAGCTTTATCTTCTGTTTTATGGATGAGCTACCTGGAGTCTAGGAAGCTAAGTATTGATACCCAATACTCTGATAAAAATCTAGGCTTCCCATTCACAGGCCAGTGTTTTTTCCTCACTGAGTTCTCTACCTTCATATAATAAGAATATGTGTTCTTTTTCTTGCCTCAAGGCACTCAAATGAATAAATTTTGGTTTCAATTTTTTTTCATACTGCAATCACAGTCCGCAAAAATGTACTCCCTATAAGTCTATGTTATGGACGTGAGTCTGAGTGAACTCCGGGAGTTGGTGATGGACAGGGAGGCCTGGCGTGCTGCGATTCATGGGGTCGCAAAGAGTCGGACACAACTGAGCGACTGAACTGAACTGAACTGATCCATACTTTTGTTTTATATAATCTTTGTTTCTGACCCACAAGGGTTTCAGTGAAGCATGATAGAATTTGTTAGTAAATTTTCCCCCAAATCTAAAACCTTACTAAATGTACTTTTTCAAAGAGACATAACCAATATTCAAATCTAAGTTGAATTTCACATCTTCGTATACATTTGTTGCTCAAGCAATAACAATATTGCAACAAGAGGAGGGAAACAGAAAGAAACCAAAGGCCCTGGATGACGCATTTAGTGGGTAGTTCTTGAGAAACCAACTTAGACAACAGTAATTGAAACAACTCTCTAGTGGAATTTGATTGATATGTTTTTATATATCTCATCACTTGAATCATTAGCTTTCTGAAAATAATTTTCCATTAACTTGATACATTTTTATTGAGGACCTCCTCCTGGCAGGCACCATGAAAGCCAAGGAGGAATACAGCGATAGACAAAACAATGTCCATCTCCATATCTCAAATTATAGAAGGTTTAGTCAGTCATTGGAATTACACACATTTTATCAAGTTCTTCTAGTTGACACTCATTAGGTTGGTTAGATTTCCAGTTGGTTTAATCAAACAGGACTGAATTTTTCAGATGAGAGAGCAAATTAATTTGAAACATGTATCTTTATTAGAAGAAACTGAATTCTTACACATTTCTGACCAAAAAAAGAAAGTACTTTATTCTAGAACTTTGATTATTTAATAGGCAAGATTATGTAAGGGATACATTTCCTTAGTACTGGCAGATAACTGACAAGACCAATCAACCTTAGTTTCAGTTCAGTTCAGTTCAGTCGCTCAGTTGTGTCCGACTCTTTGCAACCCCATGAATCGCAGTACGCCAGGCCTCCCTGTCCATCACCAACTCCCGGAGTTCACTCAGACTCATGCCCATCGAGTCAGTGATGCCATCCAGCCATCTCATCCTCTGTCGTCCCCTTTTCCTCCTGCCCCCAATCCCTCCCAGCAACAGAGTCTTTTCCAATGAGTCAGCTCTTCGCATGAGGTGGCCAAAGGACTGGAGCTTCAGCTTTAGCATCATTCCTTCCAAAGAACACCCAGGGCTGATTTCCTTCAGAATGGACTGGTTGGATCTCCTTGCAGTCCAAGGGACTCTCAGGAGTCTTCTCCAACACCACAGTTCAAAAGCATCAATTCTTCGGTGCTCAGCCTTCTTCACAGTCCAACTCTCACATCCATACATGACTACTGGAAAAACCATAGCCTTGACTAGACGGACCTTAGTCAGCAAAGTAATATCTCTGCTTTTGAATATGCTATCTAGGTTNATCTCCTTGCAGTCCAAGGGACTCTCAGGAGTCTTCTCCAACACCACAGTTCAAAAGCATCAATTCTTCGGTGCTCAGCCTTCTTCACAGTCCAACTCTCACATCCAAACATGACTACTGGAAAAACCATAGCCTTGACTAGACGGACCTTAGTCAGCAAAGTAATATCTCTGCTTTTGAATATGCTATCTAGGTTGGTCATAACTTTTCTTCCAAGGAGTAAGTGTCTTTTGATTTTGTGGCTGCAGTCACCATCTGCAGTGATTTTGGAGCCCAGAAAAATAGTTTAGACTGAGAATGATTTTTCGTACAACATGTTTAGTTACTATTTTTTAGGTCAAGAACATCTATCAGTCTGTCCTTTTCATAGAAAATATATAGTTCACAAAATAAACAGGAATGTATGCCCTTAAAACAAAATAAAACAATGAGAAAAAACTCTTCCCTTATCTCATCATTCGAGATGAGTTTTTCCTAATTATCAATCAATTCTTTATAAGTTTTTTTTTTACCTATTTGGTCTGAAATTACATTTTCTTTGAATGCTTTATCCTCAGTGTATCCCTAAAAGGAAGAACACATTTTGGATCCCCCTTCATATAACCCAAAATAATACTGTATATTTGGCCCTTAAATCCTTTCTCCCATTCACATTTGAATCATTTAAAGACTAACTACCATTAGAAGCTGAGCTCTTAAAACATAGCATCTTAGAATCAGAATAGACTATGGAGAGATCCAATCTCAAATTCTGCCTAACTCCAACACTGCTGCTAGAATTACTCTGAAGAGGATTGTCAGTCGGAAGGAGTTCCATGCTGAAGACCTTACTATATAATTTAAGGGCTGTTACTTTTTTTATTAGGAGGTTCTATCTTACACATTTCCAAAGTCTACCTCCTTCTAATTTCCACTTATTCTACTCTGAAACTATAAAGAAGCCAAGTCCTTCTTTAATATTCAAGTCGTCAAATATCTTCAAAAAATATTTATGAGCTGTCTTCTCTTAGATTTCTCCATTTTAGCTTCAAAGAGCTGTAGTTCCTTCAACATCAATACTTCTTATGATTTCTATTACTTTGACTGGTTAATTTCTTTTCTCTAGATACAGTTCTCTTTATCATTAATCCACATGATCCATAGTACTTGGAAGTATTAGTTGCTCAGTCGTGTCTGAGTCTTTGGGATCCAATGGACTACAGCCCTCCAGGCTCCTCCATCCATGGAATTCTCCAGGCAAGAATACTGGAGTGGCTAGTCATTCCCTTCTCCAAGGGATCTTCCCAACCCAGGGATTGAACTCCAGTCTCCTGCATTGCAGGCAGATTCTTTACCATCTGAGCTATCAGGGAAGCCCAACTACAGTGCTTAGGCCAGGCGTAATATTACAGAGAATAGTACCTCTCAAGACTGTATAATCCGCAAATGTGATACCATATGTTACTGATTGATTCATTCAGTGCCCTCCTTCCCCACTGATCTCTAAATTCATATATTGAAACCCTAACCCCAAGTGTGATGGTCTGTGAAGATGGGGGCTTTGGGAGGTAATTGGATTAGATGAGGTCATGGGGGTGAGACCTTCATAATATGAAAAGAGCCCACAGAGCTTGCTGTTTCTCTGCTTCTGCCACAGCAAGAGGGGGTCTTCTGCAGACAGGCTCTCACCAGGAGCTGACCATGCTGGCACCATGATCTCAGACTTCTAGCCTCCAGAACTGCAGGAAAATAAATTTCTGTGGTTTAAGCTACCCAGTCCATGTTATGGCAGCCCACGCAGACTAAGGCAGTTAAAGGAAAATAATTTTGAATGCTTGGTAAAATTACTATGATTTATTCAACAGATTATTTGAATTTTAAAAATACACAAATACTTTCAAACTCTTGCTTTATGATTTTCACTTTGAAGTTCTAAGACTTTGAAAATAGGCAGTTTTGGTGTATAGTGTTTCCTTCCATTTTATTACTTGTATAATAAATGTGTATTTATACACATTTATACATATACATATATGTACATACACATCTTTATTGTTTGTTTCTTGCATAACAAATATTCACCTTTTTATGCCAATATTAGCAAATCAAGGCAAAATGTTAAACCAACCTTTGTGGACAAATGTACCTTGTTCAGATAAAGTGGTCTTCTTCTTTCTCCTCTGGAGGAAAGAATTGGGAGTTTTTGCAACCAGGTTACTAGTTCTCATTAGTGTGATCACCAACATGCTCTATCTCTGGAGCAGATGTGTATTTCCAGGAATAAGTGGGCTCCGTTATTCGCACGTTAATTTAACTACCACTCTATGCGGAGCAACCAAAAAAGAAAGGTCAGGTCTGGTAGCCTCTATTCTACATACCACAATCACAGACATCATGCCCATATACATAGTATTTGAGTCTAATAGTAACCATACAGAGAATTCTCCAATTATCTAGGAGCCACACCATTGACCTAACAGGTCAGAGGCCTGGGACTTGTACTCAATACAGACTCTAGAGGAATCATGCCCCAAATTCCTATGAACTGGCATCCCTTATCCTTGCCATCAACCCAGGGGCACTTCCTGTGATTTCATCTGAGCTGAGACTATGATCCTGAATCTTTAAAAAAAGGGCTAAATTCTGTTCACGATTGCCTATTCCTCCAGATGTGTCATCCATTACAGATCCATTACAAGGTTAAGGATCACTTTTGTTATTTGGGGAAAGTTTCAATGACTTCTAAAGATAATCTACTCTGTACAAAGATATTACTTCAAAGATATGAGGCCTACACTACCCTCCCTTAATAAGGTAGAGCTGCAAGTTTACAGCATTATCATAGCTCCCTCCTAGAAGTTTCTACAGTATTGGGAGGTAAATGTACCCACAGCAAACTTGCCTCCTCTTCTGGGTCCTTCTACCGCATGTGTAACAAGACTGTCTCTAAGATGAGGCAGATCATCAAATGGGGTATTTCCTCCTCCCCTCCCCCAAACAGTGTGACCAACCTCATCAGATTCTTGGTCTGGGGTAGATTGGAACTCTGGGAGAGGAAAAAAGGACTATCCCAATGATTAGAATAACATAAAATATATTTTATTGGAAATATAGCCACATTCAGAATTTCTTTCCGAATATCCCTTTCTGAAGAAACAGACGTGAATCCAGGTTCATCACATAAAGGAGATCAGGGAAAAATAAGCAGGTAAAGAACTGTGACTGTATTGTTCTCTTTTCTCACTTCTGTGTTCTTCAGACCTGACAGATGGAGCTGTCCAGGACATATTTAGCATCAAAATATGAATTAAGTACCTGTGTCATCTTTCTTGGAGTCATCAATGAGAATGTTGACACCAAACCTGTGTGTTTTAACTTCCTAACTATTAGTTTGGTCTTGTTCTATAAGAAAAGCTTGATCAAATTTCTTTAGTATCCAGCTTATAAAATGCTTGCTAAACTATACGGCTTTCACACTTTACTAAATGTTCTCCCTGAAATAAACAATATTAATAAATAGATCTAAAGGCCACCATTTTGCAATATTCAGAAAGAAAATTTTGGTCTGTTTAGACATTTTCACGCCATGTACTCAGAGGAGAAGGCTAAAAGGAAGATATCATCATCTCAGTTTCTGAAATTACCCTCATTTTAGAGACATTTTGGTAAAGAAGTCGAGGCAGCTCACACTGCCATCAGCCAGACTTCCCCACACGTACTCACAACAAGCTAGGTTTGTGTTCTCTACAGGTTCAGTAATGCGAATGCGAGGAGCAGACACTGAACACAGCACTGATTCCGAGGTCTCTGGTGAGCAATATGGGTACTTTCTATAACATGCAAGGCTGAAATCTCTGTTAGAGTAAGTTGACTGCACTGTAATTAGATCCCAGGAGTTTTAGTAGCCATGGGAGGGGAGGGGAGTTGAGAGCATCACCTGGGTGCCTGAGCAACAAGTCTTGCAAACACTGCACACTACGGGAACTGGAGACAGAAAAGCTGTTCTCCAGGGCTCAGTGGCCCCTGTGTGCTGCCACCCTGGTCAGGACTATCAGTGCTGGCGCTTCTCTAACCCATCTACTTGCCAGTGCATCACGAAAGGTTTCTGTTGCTCTGAATATGAAATGTTTGGAATTAGGCTGGCTTGACTTGAGCTAGCTGAAAGATCATTGGTTCTATTTTCCTACTTTCTAAATCTTTCCAGGGGATAGAAATAACATTTAGGTACTCCAAACTATGTTTATCTGTCTTATCTTTTGTGTGATGCAAGAAATATAGTTAGATGAACTAAAATTGTCCACAGCAAGTTTAGTTTTGACGTAGCATCTTTGCCAAAGTGGAGTCTATGTCCAAAAAAATCATTCCCTTTTAAGATGTGCAACATAATCTTTACTAATCTTTCTGTTCCTTCCACATCCATCTTCATTTCTCCACCAATCTAGAAAAAATGGTAGAATACTCCCCAGAGTAGTAACATTTCTGGAACAGTCTGAAGACTTCTGTAGTTTTCTCATCTCCAACTGCAGAAAGTTACAGCCTGGGGGCTTTGGGGGCTTTCAATAGTTCGGTTCAGCTCAACCAGGAGGACAGATGGCACTGCTGGGCAGTTGTGGCTGAATAGGGGAAACCAAACTATTTGGAGGGTTTTGTTAATTTCCCAGTGGGTTTCCCTTTGAATTTGTGACAAATACAGTAACACAACACTCTTTCCTTTCAAAAATAGTCATGGAGAGAGGAATGCAAATAATCCAAAGTAAAATCTGGTGCTTAAACAGGGTGAGCCTGGAAGCAAAAGGGCAGGTGAAAGGGGATGGTCATGTCCATTTTGCAAATGGAAGACTTTCATTTCGTCCCATGACTTCTAAAGGGATGACAGTGGTTCTAGAAAGTTCTCCAAAGCTCTTCCTATCCTCCCTTCCATGTAACTGTTGAATTTTTATTTCTTTCTGTTCTCTTTTCTTAGGATTAATTTTGGGTGGAGCTGGGCAAGTGGAATCAGATCTGTGTAGTACCAGTCTTAGTGCTTTGAGCTCTCCCCAGGTGCCCACTCTGTGTACATCACCCATATGATCTCAGCGAATCCTCGCAGCAACTGTTTCCATAATTACAGGTGAAGAAGCCAGCATGTTACAAGCAAGGAACTTTTCTTAGCAAAATCCAATTGACTCCAGAGCTCAGGTTTGTAACTAATGCAATAGAAATCTTTGCTCTTTTCATTTTTCTTACATTAAACCCCTAAATCATACTAAACCCGGTCTAAATCTTACTTTCTATATGAAAATTCAATATAGATATTTTTTTCACCTGGAATAACCCTGGATTGGATCTTTCATACAAAAGCCACCATGTGCCATGTGACACACCACTGGTCAGTTATCCAATGGGCCTCTTTAACTGCAAATCACATAAGCATTTGTCAATCAATTTCTGTAATTAGGGAAATTAACTGTTTAAACTGAAAATGTCTACATCTCTCAGATTAGATGAAGATATTTTGAAAGAGAATTGAAACATGGTCTGGGCAGTTCTAAGCAGTAGGCAGGAGCTGTCATTTCTGAATGTGTGCTTGTATCTCAATGACATTAATCTTTTTAAAAAAAAAAAAAACTGGGAGACTGCAATCTACTTCCAGGTCTCCTGATGAATGACCTTGATGTCTTAGGCAGGGTCTCCAATATGCGTCACTCCTTACCTCAAGCTGACTGTTTTATCAACAACACTGGCTGATGAAAAATTTTCCTGCAATTGTTTTATTCTTATTCAAAGCATGCCTCTTTCACCCATTCCAGCTGGTCTAATAGGTGGATAAAAGAATTGCCAAAAACACACTGCAGGAGCATCTGGTTCTGAAGAAAAACACACCAAGCTTTTATTTTCCTCGAGTCTGTTCCTTCAGAATTTGTACTGTACTGAGGAAGTCTGTTTTGCAAGAGGTTACTAACAATGGGAGTAAATGCTCCTGGCTTGGCGTGCAAGTAAACACGTATGGGAAATGAAGAAACTCAAGCAAATACTAAGTCTTGCTGGCAGCAACTAATATCTTCCAAGAGTTTCAGGTCCCCTGGAGTGCAAGAGGCGACAAACTCCTGGAGCATTTTACAATGAAAATCAATACCTTTTTATCTTTAAGAATCAATGAAATCTTACAGAGTCTGCAGAGGATCTCTTGCTTGGGAAGGCTTAGAGAAATGCCTATAGGATATTTGAAACTATTTTCATTAAAATGTTCCAATATGAGATAGGAAAAGAGAGTAGTTCTTATTTAGAAAAGCTTAATTTTCATTAAAATGGCCCAATAAGAGACAGGAAAAAGAAAACAGTTCTTATTTAGAAAAGTTTAATGCCATAACCAAAATACTTAAATTGGCTTAATTTTTTTTTAAGAGGGTTTAAGGCAAATTCAATTATTTAGGACACTTCCTAAATCTTTCATCAACTGAGAATTCAGGTGTGCAGCCTTGCCCCTTCTTTCTCTTCTGCTGGTTGAGTGTTTATATAATGTGGGTTAGTTTTCCTCATGAAAATGCTTAATTGATATTATGCATAAAAAATGTAATTCTAGATTTGGAGAAGATGGCGGAGGAATAGGACGGGGAGACCACTTTCTTCCCAGCAAATTCATCCAAAGAACATTTCAACGCGGAGGAAAATCTACAAAACAACTTCTGAATGCTGTCAGAGGTCGTCAGGCATCCAGAATAGCAGAACATTGTCTTCAAAAACAGGTAGGAAGACTACAAAAGACGGAGAAACAGACAAAGGAGCTAGGGAGGGAGCTCCGTCCGGGAAGGGAGTCNAGCCAACTGTCTTTGAATACCATCCATGGTTCTGAAGCCAGTTCAGAACTGCATAGGTACTGCTGAGGCAGCCAGAAGCCACGGCTTCTCTAGACTCCAACTGAACTTCTCTAGACTTGTGCACGTCTACCTGGAATATTTTGAGACAATGTGTAGCCTTATGTATATCTTGTCTTCAGATTTTTCTTTATCTACTTGTTACAGTGACTGAAATGGCTCCATTAGACATTCAGTCCTTGGGCATATAGCATATTTTTTCAAAGGAAAAAACAAATATCCAAATATTTCTTACATATTTTGATATAGTCAATGTTTGCCAATTAGGTTCCCATTAATCATGTAGATTTGCTCTCATTTCTTTTCTCCATGAAAGCCAGATGAGAACAAACATGTAAGGATCAGGAGTTTTGATGAGGTTAATTGTTAGAGGATTGTGAGAACACTATATTTAGAGAACATACGGGTTTTCTCAGAGAGGACAAGCACACCTGAATAAACTCTACTCTATGACAAGGGGAGATGAGACCCAAGGGGGCAGAAGGCAGCCATGAAGGAATCTGTTGCACTTGGCAGGGTGGTGGGGGAAGATGGAGTCATTGTATTGGGAATAGGTCCAAACCGACTTCTATACTTGCTATACGTGAATCATAGCAGCAGTATTACCTAGACGCTTTTTAAAAATGCAGAATCTCCTGCCTTATGCAAGACTTAATCAGAATTTACACTTAAACAAGATAACCATATGGTTTGTATGCACATTGTAGTTTGAGAAACACAGGTCTATAAGACTGAATTCCACTGAGTTATGATGTCATGCACAAACTGCCTCCTAGGGGTTTCTGATTGGACAAGAGGTGTAGGCCGAATCCAAGTTGAGACAATCAGATTCTCACTCTGTATTTATATATTAAGACAAAATAAATTGAGAAACAAGGTAAGAGTGAGGAGAGGCCTCCCTGTGGACTTCAGAGTTAGAGAAAGCCAGTGCAGAAAGAGAAAAAAAATGAAAGCGATATTCAGAGAAGGAGACATAAGTTCTCTAATTTCTACTTCCAGTTCCTTCCCAAGTCTGGCCAAAAGATTTACTAAACCTGAGTTCCACGAAGCCTCCCCTGCCACCATTTTACAATAACCCCTTCTCACTTTATGCTTAGGCTAGCTTGGCATTACATTTGATACTTGGGAACAAGAGTCCTAATCAATAAAGCTGGCATGAGCTTCTTTTTGTTGTTCAGTTGCTCAGTCATGTAGGACTCTTTGCAACCCCATGGACTACAGCATACCAGGCTTCCCTTCATTCACCATCTCCAGGAGCTTGCTCAAACTCACGTCCACTGGGTTGGTGATGCCATCCAACCCTCTGTTCTCTGTCATCCCCTTCTCCTGCCTTCAATCTTTCCCAGCATCAGGGTCTTTTCCAAAGAGGTGGACAAAGTATTGGATCTCCAGCTTCAGCATTGGTCCTTCCAATGAATATTCAGGGTTTATTTCCTTTAGGATTGACTGGATTCATCTCCTTGCAGTCCAAGGGACTCCCAAGAGTCTTCTCCAACACCACAGTTCAAAATCATCAATCCTTCATCACTCAGTCTTCTTTATGGTCCAACTCTCACCTTCATACATGACTGCTGGAAAACCATAGCTTTGACTAGATGGACCTTTGTTGGCAGAGTAACATCTCTACTTTTTAATTGGCTGTCTAGGGCTTCCCTGGTAGCTTCCCTGGTAAAGAATCTGCCTACAATGTGCCTGGGTTTGATCCCTGGGTTGGGAAGATTCACTGGAGAAGGGAAAAGCTATCCACTCCAGTATTCTGGCCTGGAGAATTTCATAGA
Organism: Neotragus moschatus; assembly: GCA_006410615.1. NCBI lineage: Eukaryota > Metazoa > Chordata > Mammalia > Artiodactyla > Bovidae > Neotragus > Neotragus moschatus. The sequence goes on from SJYA01006375.1 coordinate 29,679, forward strand.
CTGTATAGTCCATGGGGTCGCAAAGAGTCAGACACGACTAAATGACTTTCACGTTCGAGTTTGTCATAGCTTTTCTTCCAAGGAGCAAGTATCTTTTAATTTGATGGCTGCAGTTACCATCTGCAGTGATTTTAGAGCCCAAGAAAATAAAGTTTGTCACTGTTTATATTGTTTCCCCATCTATTTGCCATGAAGTGATGGGACAGGATGCCATGATCTTTGTTTTATGAATGCTGAGTTTTAAGCCAGCTTTTTCACTCTCCTCTTTCACCTTC
>SJYA01006376.1:0-15628 GCA_006410615.1 Neotragus moschatus
ATCCATCGGATGTTGGCAATTTGATCTCTGGTTCCTCTGCCTTTTCTAAAACCAGCTTGAACATCAGGATAGCATGGTAGGAAACTTAAAAGTGAGTCTGAAGGTTCTGTGCACAGTTACCTTACCTTTTGAAATAAGGAAAAGAGTTGAAGCAAACCTGTTTGTGGACTTTAAGACTACGATAGCCAAACTCCAAAGAGGGTACCCCAAGGAGCCTCCCTTCCCAGGATTCATGCTCTTTTGCTGTCCTTTGCCCTGGGACCCAGGCAGGCTCCGGCTCTCTTTTCACCAATAGAAGGTGGTGGTAGAGATGCTGAATGACGCCTGAGAGTAGGTCACTGCAGCCCTGCAGCTTCAGCTTAGGTGTCTTAGAGCATCTGTCCCAGGAGAAACCAGCCACCATGAGTGAAGTCCGGCTTCCCTGAGACCGTGAGGGGCCCAACCCAGCCACATGGAGAAGCCACGGGGAGGAAGGAACACTGCCTGGCCAGCCCTCAGCTTTCCAGCCAGCCTAGCTCAGGCACCAGACATGCCTCCAGCAGAGCGGAGATGAGCCATCATGTGACCGCAGCCCCAGATGTCATCTGAGTGCATTGTCAAGAGAGACCCCCAGCAAGCACCACCCAGCTGGGCTCAGTCAACACAGAGAACCATGAGAGAGAACCACCTGCTATCTGAAGTCATCGTGGGAGGCACCGTCTGCCATGGCTCCCACTGCCCCTACACCCTGGCAAGCTCCTCAGCCCGTGAGTGCGGGGTGGACCTGTGGTCTGCTGGCAAAGGGAGGATCAGCGCAAAGGGTCACACTTGTGAGATCAGGTGACAGAAGACTGCCTTCCGTCGCCCTCCCACTCTCTGATTCTCCTCACTTGCTCACTCGGAGGAAACAAAGCTACCATGTTGTAAGTTGTCCTGTGGGGAGCCCCAGGTGACAAAGAGCCGAGCGTGACCTCCAGATCCTGCCAACAATCCCAGTGTGAGCCTGCAGGCAGACCCTTCCCCAGTTGAGCCTTGAGAAGGCTTCTGCCACGGCAGACACCTTGACTGCGGCCTGTGAGGAAGCCTGAGCCCGAGGACCCAGCCAAGCTGCTCCCAGAATTCCCTACCCCCGGGACTGAGACATAATAGACGCTGTTCAAGCCACAAAGCCCTGGGCTAATCTGTTCTGTGGCAATAGAAAACCAATAGAGTCACTTCAGGTTAGGGCAGTTGGTCATACAGCAGTGAAACTTGGGAACAAATACAGTTATAATAAGACAACCAAAACCATAGCCTCATACTGCCCATACGTGCCGGGCAGAATTCTGTGCTCCTGGTGTCATTGTTTAGTTGNCAATAGAAAACCAATAGAGTCACTTCAGGTTAGGGCAGTTGGTCATACAGCAGTGAAACTTGGGAACAAATACAGTTATAATAAGACAACCAAAACCATAGCCTCATACTGCCCATACGTGCCGGGCAGAATTCTGTGCTCCTGGTGTCATTGTTTAGTTGCTCAGTCATGTCTGACTCTTTTGTGACCCCGTGGACTCTTAAGAGCCCACCAGGCTCCTCTGTCCATGGGACTTCCTGGCAAGAATACTGGATTGGGTTGCCATTTCCTTCTCCAGGGATCTTCCCAGACCAGGGATCAAACCCAGGTCTTCTGCATTGGCAGGCAGATTTTTTGTTTTTTTAACCACTGAGCCACCTGGGAAGCTCACTCCTGGCATTACTAAACTTGATAAGCAAGAGAAAGCATTTGAACCAAAGAGTTAGACCCTTGCTTCTAATGGTGAGTTCTTAGGAGTAGAGAAGACATTGAGAAGGAAGCACCCACACGTGATGCAACAAGTGGGCTGGGAAGTCTGCTCCCGCCTACAAATGATGGGGCGGGGCAGTCCTGGGAAGGCAGCAGGGGAGAGAACTGAGCGGCTCATGCAAGTACCTCTGCTTGTTGCAGGGAAGATAAGCCAGCAGTACAGGGCTGTCCAGGAGCTGTCAGACCACAGGCCAACAGATGTTGCTAAATGTCAACTGTCATCATGCTCAAGGAAGAGTTAAGGCTGAGATTTTCCTGCCTTGGAACAAAGAGTAGGCAATTACCAAGTTGCTGGCGTGGAATTAATTCTTCTATATTCTCTGTACTACCTAGGTCAGAAAAAATTTTCAAGAAATCTGCCACTTAGGAGGGTTCAGTTTAGTTGCTCAGTTGTGTCTGACTCTTTGCAACCCCATGAACTGCAGCACGCCAGGCCTCCCTGTCTATCACCAACTCCCGGAGTTTACTCAAACTCATGTCCATTGAGTCGGTGATGCCATCCAACCACCTCATCTTCTGTCATCCCCTTCTCCTCCTGCCTTCAGTCTTTCCCAGCATCATGGTCTTTTCCAATGAGTCAGTTCTTCACATCAGGTGGCCAAAGTATTGGAGTTTCAGCATCAGTCCTTCCAATGAATATTCAGGACTGATTTCCTTTAGGATGGACTGGTTGGATCTCCCTACAGTGCAAGGAACTCTCAAGAGTCTTCTCCAACATCACAGTTCAAAAGCATCAATTCTTCGGTGCTCAGCTTTCTTTATAGTCCAGCTCTCACATCCATACATGACTACTGGAAAAACCATAGCTTTGACTAGATGGACCTGTGTTGGTAAAGTAATGTCTCTGCTTTTTAATATGCTGTCTAGGTTGGTCATAGTTTTTCTTCCAAGGAGCAAGAGTCTTTTAATTTCATGGCTGCAGGAGGGAAAAAATATTTGTACCCCCTCCAAGTTTCTAGGTTGAAGTCTTAACCCCCAGCATGGCCGTATTAGGAGTAAGGAAGCAATTAAAGGTTAAGTGAGCCTCAGTGGTAAAGCAATGCAGGAGATGCAGGTTCGATCCCTGAGTTAGGAAGATCCCCTGGAGAAGGAAATGGCAACCCATTCCATTATTCCTGCCTGGAGAATCCCATGGACAGAGGAGCCTGGTGGGCTACAGTCCACCGGGTCACAAAGAGTCGGATACAACTGAGCGACAACAGGAACCATGAGGGTGGGCCTGGTCTGACAGGACTGTGTCCTGTGAGAAGGGACGGGCAAGACCCTGCACCAGGGAAGGGTCGTGTGAGGTCGTGTGAGACAGCAGGAGGGTGGCTGTCTGCAAGCCAGGAAGAGCCCTCAGCAGAAACTGAATGGCCAGAACCTGGATCTGGGACTTTTAGCCTCTAGAAGGTGAGGAAACCTTGGAGAAGGGCATGGCAACCCACTCCAGTATTCTTGCCTAGAGAATCCCATGGACAAGGAGTCTGGGGAGGGTGGCTACAGTCCACGGGGTCCCAAAGAGTTGCCCACGACTAAAGTGACTGAACACACACGCGTGCAGTGTGAGGAAACAGACTTCTATTCCGTAAGCCATTCCCTCTGCATTTTGTTGAGGCAGCCTGAGCTAAGACAGTAGGTTAGGAGGAACTGGACTAAGCCGTTTCTTTTCCTGAACTGGGGGCCCACTTAGAGCATGAGTACTCAGTGTTAGCTGTCACTGGTTATTGTTAACAAGAGAGGCTAGGAAAACACGACGGGGTATCTACAAAACGCTAGATAAACGTCCCTTGCTAAGCTGGGAGATGAGTTGCGTCCCTTGGAGCAGATAGCTGATTTCCTGGGGGTAGCACAGCATCTGCAGATGGGCCTCCTGAGTTGTTGCTTTGAACTCTGAAAAACAGCTGTGAGTGGGAGTCAGCATGCTGCAGGCTGGTGGGCTTGACTCTGGTCCTATTCTAGAAGGAGATTATTTAAAAGAAATAGTTCACTGACCCTTAGGAGATGTACATCAGGTCTGAGTAGGGTTTTTAAGAATAAGTGGTATCAGACCAATCTTCTTCGTGACATCAAGATCCTTTTTAGTAATTAGTAGGAGTGTTAGTCGCTCAGTCGTGTCCGACTCTTTGTGGTTCCATGGACTATAGCCCGCCAGGCTCCTCCGTCCATGGGATTCTCCAGGCAAGGTACTGGAGTGGACTGCCATTCCCTTCTCCAGAGGATATTCTTGATCCAGATCAGCAAGGCAGGGTGTCAGACGAGATTCCCAGGTGGCGCTGGTGGTGGAGAATCTAAGAGAAACAGGCTCGATCTTTGGGTCCAGAAGATTCCCTGGAGGTGAAAATGACAGCCTACTCCAGTATCCTTCCCTGGAGAATCCCACAGACAGAGGAGCCTGGGGGGCTATGGTCCGTAGCGTCGCAAACAGTCAGACACCACTGAAGCAACCTAGCATAGCAGAGCAGGGTTTCAAATACATACATACTCATTTACCCATGGGTCAAATTTCCCAATTAAATAGGATTACTGGGGAATACTGTGGATATACTACAGCTGCACTTTAGAAGGTTTTAAAATAAGAACAAGGTTGACAAATGTGGGCTGTCTCTGTGGTTAGAGAGCCTCCAGCTGGGGGCTTATTTGCATCGGAGCATCTCTGTGGTTAGAGAGACTCTGGCTGGTGGCCCATTTGCATCGGGCCTCAGCTGGTCCCACTGCACTCCTGCCACATTCAGTAATGCTTGAGAGGCCAACACAGGAGGTCCCACGCTGGGGTCAGGTCTTCCTGGGTGCTTTCCAACAGTGCCTGAGAGAAAGCACCTCACCTCTTCAGGCCTGTCTCCTGTCTGTAAATGAGGACGATGACCACTGGTAACTGATCAAGCTGTTAAGAGAATTTACAGGCCTGAGGCTTTGCAGCTGCTCAGCAGTTGCTGGTTATTCTCATTGGAGAGCATGAACCTGAACAGAGAGTGGAGGGGACGACCTGAGAATGGAGTAATGGACCCAAGGGGTGGAAGCTGCCCGTGTGCTCACTCTCGGGCTGACACAGACTCACCTGCAGCATGTTCATTCTGAGCTTAACGAGGGAGGTGCCCAACAGCAGCACGCTGGGAGGAGGGGGACCTGGAGGAGGATGTGGAGGGATGTGAGGGATGGCTAAGCATCAGACCAACTTCCTCCAAACGCCAGCACACAGGGGTCCCACTCCCTTGGTCACAGACACCATCATGGCACCCTTCCGTTTCCTCTCCCATCACAGTGCTAACAATGTAATTGGTTGTTCAGCTGACTGTGTCCCACTAGAAGGTTAGTCCCAGGAGGACAGCGACTTGCCCGTGGACTCTGCCTTGTTTCCAGAGCTGAGAAGCATGCCCTGCCCCCACTGAGCACTCAGTTAAGGTTGGAAGAACAGACGAGTGAGGATAAGAGGGATGGAAGTGACACAGGGCCACAGCTCAAGGGAGGACCACTTCTGGGAGAAGTCACCAGGAGGCAGTGTGGGCCTCAAAGATGTCAACTCTTTTAAGACCTGGAGTCATCCGAAGAGAGCAGGAAGTCTGTGGGGATGTCTCGGGGAGGTGAGGTTGCTGGCCCAGTCCTCCAAGCAGATATTTCTATACCCGATAAGCCTGGCTGCAACTGAGAGCTCAAGGCCGGCTGTCTCTGGGCAAATGCAGCCACCACCATGTTTGGTTTCATCCTCAGAGATTAAAATATTTTTTTGAACAAGTTTGCAATGTTTTGGAATCGGAAGGCTGTCACCTGAAAACTCTCATTTGAAGTCAAACTCTTTTCAAAGCGCTGAGTGGCAGCTGTCCCCTTTAGACACTGGTACCCCGCCTGTCCCTGCAGCTACTGGCCTTTACATTTCCTGGTCTTGTCAGGAAGAATCCTGTCCCTCTGAGAGTGTATGAAAAGAATTCGAGAGAGAGTCTTTTGTTATTCCTTTAGGAATCACAGTTTCAGATTCAGAGTGTGAATGAAATTTCTTGTCCTAATTACCCAGGATTCAGGCTGTTGCTTTGCCTGGTAACCCCGTCCCCACTCCAAGTTTCTAACCTTCACCCCATGAGGCTGGACACCATGAATTCTCTTCCACCCCACCCTCACCCCCCGACTGTAGGTGCCCTTCCTCAGTGCCCCCGAGCAAAGTCACACTTTGCTTTGGTAACTGTTAATGCCTCTGCCTCTAAGTTTGCTGAGGGCAGGAGCTGGGTGTTCATGTTGGCATCTTCAAGCTAGTCGACAGCTTAGTGAGCGAATGAGAAACGCACAAGGAAGGTGGCTGGAGTCTTTCATGTTCCCTCCTTCAGACTGACTTTAAATAGGCCCCTAGCAACATTTCAGGACCTTCAGGGGACATTTCAACCAGTGCTCCAAAGAGGGTCTGGAAATATCTTCATCTGTTCTTGATTTCAGAACTTCAGAACCGTGAGGCAAGATGCTAAATCTAGAAAGTGCTTTTGGTCAGCTCATGTCTCTACACCGTTTAGAAACAACTTGGACTGCGATGTTTCTGAAGACTTGCTCCTGTCTGGGCGCCTTAGCAGAATGGTGACCTGCAGGGTCAGGCTGTCAGCTCTGTGGGAGGTGGGACCCCCCCCCCCCACACACACACCCCTCCTGAGAGCGCTTGTCCTGGGACAGAAAACCTGCACGCTCTTTAGTCGCAGTTCAGAAAAGGTTTGTGGGTGAAGCTGCCAGAAAAGCTCCCCTGTCCTTGTCACTTGGGTGTGTCAGAGGTTTGCCCCAGTTTTTAACATCTTTGGGGTCACAAACCTCTTTGTGAAAATGGAAGGTTACAGGCCCCCTCGCCAGAAAAATGCAGACACCTATGGGGGAGAGCATGGCAACGCACTCCAGAATTCCTGCCTGGAGACTCGCCATGGACAGAGGAGTCTGTGGCGTCGCACAGAGTCAGACACGACCGAAGCGACTTACCACACAGGCATGGGTGTCTATGCAGACACCTTTCAGACAACCCAAGGCGAACTTCCTGGACTCCCATGGCCACTCTCACGCCGAGATGACGCTCTGGAAGCAAAGAGTGGCTGAACTAACGTGCTGTCCCCTCCGCTGGGCGCAAGGAGTGAGAGTCAAGTCCTTCATTCATTCTGTTGTGGACCCGTGTCTGACACCCCCCTCCACCCCCCCTACCCAGGGGCCGGCCTCGGCGCTCGAGGGGCTCAGGGGAGGTGGTCGCGCCGCGGGGGCTCTCCCCAGCGGCCTGGAAGCAAGGCCTGCCAGGGCTGCCCACCCCTCCCCCGGCCCGCGCCCCCTTCCAGGGCCCCTGGCCCTTCCCCAGCCCTGCACCCCCTCCCCCTTCCCTGGCGCGGCCCCTCCCCGCGGCGAGCCGCTTCCGCGCACGTGACCAGGCCGCGCGTCGCGCTCCGGCGAGTCTCCGGGACCGCGGTCCCTCCGGCTCCGGCTGCCGCGGCCGCAGTGAGCGCCCCGAGCCCCCCTCTCCCGGCGCCGAGGGCCGCGCCGCCGCGATGGAACCGTGAGTGCCGGCCCGGGCGAGGGGGCGGGGGGGTGTGGGGCGGGGAGTCCCTGGTTCCCCCCGCGCCCGGAGTTGGGGCTTCTCCTTCCGGCTCCGGGAGGCCGGCCGGCCGCGCGACCCCCGCCCACGTGGAGCCCGGGGGCCCGGGGAGGGCGTGCCGCCCGCGCTTCGTGCAGGGCACTTGGCGCAGGGGCCGCTCCACGGGCTCGCCGGCCGGGCTGGAGTTGGCGTCGGAGACCGGGTCAGGGTTCCAGGCCGGGACTCGGTCCCAGCGCAGCGCAGGAAGGCCCTGCTCGCCTCGGGGAGCCGGGGGACCCCTTCTTTCCCCAGCGCAGCGCTATGGAGATGGCTGAGAAGTGCCTTACCCCCCAGCTGGAGGCCTTCCCGCTGCAAAGGCGGTGACCCCCTCCCCCCGGCGGAGGCCCTGTTCATCCCTGCTTTCTGTCCAAGCGCCAGGTAGAGGGCAGGGCGCTCTGTGGGCTCTTAGATGATGCTGCCACGTTGGGAGCCCGCTGCAAGCCTCTTTAGATGTGGCGGACACGAGGCTTACGAGTTTACAGTCTGCTGACTTCAGGCTTATTACTTTTGTGAAGTGAAGGGGTTTTAATGAGTAAAAAAACCTGTTCGTGGCCTCACAGACGCCGTCCCTGAAGCTTGCGGTTGACGCCACAGAGTCACCTGGGTGTTCCTCAGGGGACATCTGGAAAAGGAGAGAGAATTAGAAAGAAGTTTTAGTATCTGAGTCGCAAATGGCGAGAAGGGAGTCCCTGTGTCTCTGGGGTGGGGAGTGGCATCTGTGATGGGAGGTGCGGAGGGCAGTTCCCCATAATCGAAGGCTGCCCTGAGAGGGGACTGTGAGAGCGTCTCTGTGTGTCTGAGGTTTTAGAAGCTGAAAGGTTTGNGCGAGAAGGGAGTCCCTGTGTCTCTGGGGTGGGGAGTGGCATCTGTGATGGGAGGTGCGGAGGGCAGTTCCCCATAATCGAAGGCTGCCCTGAGAGGGGACTGTGAGAGCGTCTCTGTGTGTCTGAGGTTTTAGAAGCTGAAAGGTTTGCAGTGCACTTCTGCTCATTTCTCTGTGGACATAGAGACGCAGGATCTGGGCGTGTTGCCTGAATGCAAACACACGTGTTGCAAGGATAGGTTTTTCCTCCTCCTTGTGTAGAAGTTTCTGACCTGATCATTTTAGCTCAATATGGGAAACCTGACTTGCATAATGTATCAGTCCCAGATGGGTGTTTGAAAGGTCTTCTTTTTAATTAACCCCAGAGGGAGGTAGGATAGCAGTACTGCCTCTGCCCAGCTCTGGGGTGCAGCATTCATTTGTGAAGTGAGAAGCGTTAGTTGTTCAGTCCTGTCCAACTCTCTGCGACCCCTTGGTCTGTAGCCCGCCAGGCTCCTCTGTCCATGGGATTTCCCAGGCAAGAATATTGGAGTGGGTTGCCATTTCTTCCTCCAGGGGATCTTCCTGACCCAAGGATCGAACTCACATCTCATGCACTGCAGGCAGATTCTTTTCCATTTGAGCCACCAGGCAAGTCCAGTTATGTGAACAGCACTTCTGAGAACACTGTGAAATTGTGACCCTGTGGCCTAGTGACAAGGAGCATGTTGAGGTCCTCACGTACTGAATCTCCTTGGGCCCGCACAGCGCGGCAGCCTGAGTTTTAGAGTCGCTCCCCTGCTGAGGGTCAGCCACCAGATGCTGTCCTGTCGAGCAGGGGGCCCGGGATTACTTATACAGAGGTCAGCTGGCCACCATCGTCCAACGCTCAGAACGGTACAGACCTGAAAATGAGGAAAACGTCTTTGGCAACAAATAAAAATCCTACCTTCTGGCTGTATTGGCCTTGCTCTCCACCTTTCAGTTTTGCTGTTGGACGCCGCCACCAGCCTGCTGACTTCAGCCTCCGGCCGCCATCTCCTTGAGACCTGACACCATGCCTTCCATTAAGTTGCAGAGTTCTGATGGGGAGATCATTGCAGTTGATATTGGAATTGCAAAACAGTCTGTGACCCTCAAGACTGCGTTGGAAGATTTGGGAATGGGTGATGAAGGAGATGATGATCCAGTCCCCTTGCCAAATGTTAATGCGGCAGTATTAGAAAAGGCCATTCAGTGGTGCACCCACCACAAGGATGACCCTCCTCCTGGGGATGGTGAGAACAAAGAAAAACGAACAGACGATATACCTGTTTGGGATCAAGAATTCCTGAAAGTTGACCAAGGGACACTCTTTGAGCTTATATTGGCAGCAAACTGCTGCTGGAACTGCTGCTAAGTCGCTTCAGTCGTATCCGACTCTGTGCGACCCCATAGACAGCAGCCCTTCAGGCTCCCTGTTCCTGGGATTCTCCAGGCAAGAGTACTAGAGTGGGTTGCCGTTTCCTTCTCCAGTGCATGAAAGTAAAAAGTCAAAGTGAAGTCGCTCAGTCGTGTCCGACTCTTAGTGATCCCATGGACTGCAGCCCACCAGGCTCCTCCATCCATGGGATTCTCCAGGCAAGAGTACTGGAGTGGGCTGCCATTGCCTTCTCCATTGGCAGCAAACTACTTAGATGTTAAAGGTTTGCTTGATGTTACCTGCAAGACTTGCTAATATGATCAAGGGGAAAACTCCTGAGACTCGAAAGACATTCAATATCAATAAATGATTTTACTGAAGAAGGGTAAGCCAGGTACGCAAAGAGAACCAGGGGTGTGAGGAGAAGTGAAATTTCATGTCTGATGCCGTAACAATGTAAGGATTATTCCAAATACTAGTTGCACTGCTTTGTTTATAATTGTTAATATTGGAAAAACAGGCAACAAATGCAGCAGCAAGTCAACCGTATTAGTAGAACGTTGTCCTCGTTGCACGTGTAGTTTCAATACAGTTCCCAAACTTGCAGCCCAGTTTCTTCTAATGATCAAAAGTTCCTTTTCTTTGCTCTGAATAAAATTGAACTGTGGGATCCCTATGGAAAGTGGCATTTTGGGCTTTCCTCTTTTGTAAAGCAATTTCTACGTAGTTTATTGTCCAGTTAATTTTGGTTTATTGACTTTTAAAATTGGCATTGTAAATAAAGCACTTGGAAAAGAAAAAAAAAATCCTACCTTCCAAAAAAGCCTGGAAATCTAAAGCATGTACGAGACTCCAGTGCCTGGTGGGGTCAAACCTCGTACATGTGACGAGGAACTCACAGCACCAAAGGTGAGAAGTGACAGGGGCAGGAAGAGAAGCCAGGAGCAAGAACGGGCTAGGGAGACTGGGAGCGAACAGAGCGGCTACAGGAGCAGGCTTCCGGGCTGGGGGCATTCACACGGGGCTGTTGCCCTGACCTCTGCTCAGGTGCGTCCCAGCCTATTCTTTTTAAAAGGTCAGGAGAAGTTGCCATCGGAACCAGTCAGAAAAACAGAGTTCCCAGTTCTTAAAGCTTTATGCTTAAGTTTCCTGCAAACATGTTCCTTTTCTGGTAGTACTAGGGAAGCGAGAGGTGCTGGGAGTTAAGTGGGGGACGAGGGAGGGAGTGCCTCAATTTCTTGCTAAAAGTGACTAACCTGTTTGAGCTGCACGGCCCCAAGTGGCTGAGATTTCTCCGGTTCATTTGTTGCTTTGCTCTGACGCAGGCCATTTCTCTGACGGTTTCCATCAAGTCGCCTCTTGTATGTGTCTCGATTGGCATTTCTGGCCAGTTTTTGAAGAGTGTATTTTGCAAGTCTCCCATTTAAGCGTAGGAAAAAAAGCGTTATTCAGACTTCCGCAGCAGCAAGCGGGTGGCACAGGGGAGCCCTGCGGTGGCGGCTGTGTCCCAGGTCTTTGGAGTGTCCTGGGGCCCTGGGGGACAGCAGACCTGGGTGAGTGTCCTGTTCACTCGTTCAGCTGTAGAGCTATTTAGATTTGCGTCCCTACTTAAGATGGTCTCTCTTCTGAACCGGAAGGCTCTCTGAACTAACGAGAGATGACCGTGCATTTACTGTGTGCAGCTGCTCGTGTGGCACTCTGTCATTCCACGTGACCCTCATCGCCTCCCTTCCTGTCGAGAGGTTTCTCTTATCCCCGTTTTCCAGATGAGGACACCGAGGCGCAGGGAAGCCCAGGCGAGTTTCTCTAGGTCACTGAGGACAAAAGCCCGGGAGTGGGCTCCAGGGCCCACAGTCTTGGGGCTCATGCACCCGGCTGCAGTCACAGCTGGCCCTGACTGAGCGTTCGCCAAGTTCCCCTTCATAACTCACCTCCTTATCACAGCAGCCCACGGCAGCAGGGTCCCTCGGTTTCCTGAATTTTACAGTTCAGGAATTAGGGGCTCTGGAAGGTGACATAGTTCTCCCCAGATCACCCTGCTGGTTGGTGAGGCAAGGGCCTTCCAGCCTGGGTCGCTGGCCTCCGGAGCCTGCAGTTCTTAACCTCTGGGCTGGGGGCTGCCTGGCGCGGGGCCTGCTTCCTTGCTCTGTTTGCCATGGAAAGGGTATTCGATGACCTGACCAACGCGCTCCTGGGTCTGTGTCCCTGGGGGTATGGCCTGGCGAGCAAGGATAACGTGAATTCGTGGCTCCTTGAGCAGCTTGGAACATCATTCATCAGAATACATTTTGAGTTTGTTGGGCCTTGAATATCTGCCTAATGGCCTTTTGGAATAAGGATAATTTTTTGTGATATATTCAAGCTGGCTGATTGAAATTTCAGAATTCTTGGGACTTCCCTGGTGGTCCAGTGACTGGGACTCTGTTCTCCCAGCGCAGGGGGCGTCAGTCAGGGAACTAGATTCTACATGCTGTGACTAAGAGTTCGAGTGCGGTAACTAAGATCTGGCACAGCCAAATAAATAGAAATATTTTTTAAAAAGAAATTTCAGAATCTTACTTTCCTTTGCAAACCCCATTAAATGGTGAGTCATTTAAAATGGGGAATTTGGTGAGGCTACGGTAGAGTGGGGGGTCTCCTTTCCACTTCTGACCTTGTGGGTTCAAATCCCACCTCCGTATCCTGCTGACTGGGACCTTGGCGGGTATATACTCTCCCCAGCCTCTGCTCTCCCATCTGTAAATTGGGCTGATGATACCTGCCTCACAGGGAGACACCTGACTGGGTACCAGGTGGGTGCTTAGGGAATACACCTGATGCGTTTCCTGCAGTTGGGTGGGCTCTCTGATCCAGAGGAGGGGCGATATTACACATTGCATCTTTAGGGGTATCGGGAGGATGAAAACAGGTTTTTTTTGTTTTGTTTTTTAAGAAAAAGTAGAGGGTAGGGCAAAAGCACCATTCCTATTCGTAACTAATGCAGTTGAGTCCCTCCTCTGTGCTTACCACACTCTTCTGAGAGTTTCATTTTTGTCTCCCTCGCTGTGGGTATTATTCTGCCCCCCTCTGATTTTTGGACGAGGACACTGATGCCCCGAGAAGTTACCTGCTTGCCCACCCAGCGTCTGCCTAGGAAGTGGAGAAGCCAGGATTTGAACCCAGCCTGACAGGCACCAGGCCAGCCCTTTGGGCCCTGGGAGATGAGACCACTTTTTGATACAGACTGTGAGAAAAATGAAATCTTAACTGAAACGTGAGAACTAGCCAAGAGATGGAGCATCCCTTTCCACCGCCCAGATTCTACATTTCTAATTCTACTGTGGGAAACCTGGGTATATGGTGAGCAAATAGTAGCATTTGTAATCCTGAAGCAGCTTTAGTCTGTATTTACCCACTGTACCGTGACTCAATGAGCCGAGCAAAGACAGGTAATTCTTTGGTGTCACCGAGATGTGTCAGAGCTGGACAGGATCCGTGATGGCGTCTTCTGGGACAGAAGTCTGCAGGCTGACTATACATCAGGGCTGGCTTTGGCTCTTACATGGAGAAAATGTGACTCTGGGCCCCTGCAGCTTCTGGGGCTGTTTATTCCGCCTGGCTGCATGCTGATCACCCCCTGGGGCTCTTGTCACTTGCAGAAGCTGTGATGCTCCCTGCCCCCCACCCCTCTTTCCACCTCACTGAGAGACGCACCCTGAAGCGTATTCTCCGCTCACTCAGGTGTTGTCCACTGCCTGGCCCTTCTGCTCCAGCCGATAAAGAGGCTCATTGAGTGCTCGCCTCCCCCGAAGTTTCTTTCTAATGCTGTTTTATTAACTCTTATGAGGCCTGCGTGGGAAGGAGAAGTGCTTAGTGGGCCAAAGAGCATTAGCCATCAGCCGCTCAGGAGTGCCCGGTGGCCCTGACAGGACCCGGGCTTGTCCGCTGGCTGAGGGTGCCCGGGGGTGGGCCCTTGCTGGGAACTGCCTTGGCCAGCTCACTGATACCGAGGGCAAAGGTCAGAGCCACCAAAGCATTAGAGAAAGAAGTTGCTGCTGCTGCTAAGTCACTTCAGTTGTGTTCAGCTCTGCGACCTCATAGACGGCAGCCCACTAGGCTTCCCCGTCCCTGGGATTTTCCAAGCGAGAACACTGGAGTAGGTTGCCATTTCCTTCTCCAATGCATGAAAGTGAAAGTGAAGTCGATCCGTCCTGTCTGACTCTTAGTGACCCCATGGACTGCAGTCTACCAGGTTCCCCTGTCCACGGGATTTTCTAGGCAAGAGTACTGGAGTGGGGCGCCATTGCCTTCTCTGAGAGAAAGAAGTTACATGTTGACAACGTAGCAGGGAAAATAATGAGAACCTGGGGGAAACCAGGGAAACACCTGGCATTTGTGAGGCACAGCACAGGGCACCCTGAGGGCAGAGGGGTGCTCCAGGTGGGGGTTTTGGGGGAGCCACAGACAGTTGTAACCCACGGGGAAATCCAGGGACAGATGTGTGCGCCTCCTCCCCGTCCTGCAGGGGGAGACGGCTGCTTCCTCGGAGCAGCCAGTTGTGGGGGCCCTCAATGGGCCCAGTTGTGGGGGAGATGTGTATAAGAGACAGGCACCATTCCTATTCGTAACTAATGCAGTTGAGTCCCTCCTCTGTGCTTACCACACTCTTCTGAGAGTTTCATTTTTGTCTCCCTCGCTGTGGGTATTATTCTGCCCCCCTCTGATTTTTGGACGAGGACACTGATGCCCCGAGAAGTTACCTGCTTGCCCACCCAGCGTCTGCCTAGGAAGTGGAGAAGCCAGGATTTGAACCCAGCCTGACAGGCACCAGGCCAGCCCTTTGGGCCCTGGGAGATGAGACCACTTTTTGATACAGACTGTGAGAAAAATGAAATCTTAACTGAAACGTGAGAACTAGCCAAGAGATGGAGCATCCCTTTCCACCGCCCAGATTCTACATTTCTAATTCTACTGTGGGAAACCTGGGTATATGGTGAGCAAATAGTAGCATTTGTAATCCTGAAGCAGCTTTAGTCTGTATTTACCCACTGTACCGTGACTCAATGAGCCGAGCAAAGACAGGTAATTCTTTGGTGTCACCGAGATGTGTCAGAGCTGGACAGGATCCGTGATGGCGTCTTCTGGGACAGAAGTCTGCAGGCTGACTATACATCAGGGCTGGCTTTGGCTCTTACATGGAGAAAATGTGACTCTGGGCCCCTGCAGCTTCTGGGGCTGTTTATTCCGCCTGGCTGCATGCTGATCACCCCCTGGGGCTCTTGTCACTTGCAGAAGCTGTGATGCTCCCTGCCCCCCACCCCTCTTTCCACCTCACTGAGAGACGCACCCTGAAGCGTATTCTCCGCTCACTCAGGTGTTGTCCACTGCCTGGCCCTTCTGCTCCAGCCGATAAAGAGGCTCATTGAGTGCTCGCCTCCCCCGAAGTTTCTTTCTAATGCTGTTTTATTAACTCTTATGAGGCCTGCGTGGGAAGGAGAAGTGCTTAGTGGGCCAAAGAGCATTAGCCATCAGCCGCTCAGGAGTGCCCGGTGGCCCTGACAGGACCCGGGCTTGTCCGCTGGCTGAGGGTGCCCGGGGGTGGGCCCTTGCTGGGAACTGCCTTGGCCAGCTCACTGATACCGAGGGCAAAGGTCAGAGCCACCAAAGCATTAGAGAAAGAAGTTGCTGCTGCTGCTAAGTCACTTCAGTTGTGTTCAGCTCTGCGACCTCATAGACGGCAGCCCACTAGGCTTCCCCGTCCCTGGGATTTTCCAAGCGAGAACACTGGAGTAGGTTGCCATTTCCTTCTCCAATGCATGAAAGTGAAAGTGAAGTCGATCCGTCCTGTCTGACTCTTAGTGACCCCATGGACTGCAGTCTACCAGGTTCCCCTGTCCACGGGATTTTCTAGGCAAGAGTACTGGAGTGGGGCGCCATTGCCTTCTCTGAGAGAAAGAAGTTACATGTTGACAACGTAGCAGGGAAAATAATGAGAACCTGGGGGAAACCAGGGAAACACCTGGCATTTGTGAGGCACAGCACAGGGCACCCTGAGGGCAGAGGGGTGCTCCAGGTGGGGGTTTT
>SJYA01006377.1:0-36816 GCA_006410615.1 Neotragus moschatus
TTGCTGGCTGGGGAGAAGTTCCAGGATGGCATATGGGGGTCTTACTTGATAGGTGTGTTTGGATTTTCCACCAGAATGTCATGTATCCAAAGAAATTTGGCAGTGAGTACAGAGATGAGATCTGTGCCAAGTTTACTTTTCTAATGAATGCTGAAAGCTAACTTCCAGGTAGTCACTCAGGGTACCTTGCAAGCCTCAGATGATTTTGCTCAGTGCCCTCAGATTTTTCATGTTTGTCTCATGTTTGGCTGCTTGAATTTGGGCAGCACGCATCAAGGATGTGGTTGACCCTTCCTTGGCCTTGTCCCTACAACCTGCTTGCAGCAGATTGTTCCTTCCTCAGAACTGTATCTGAGGACTTACTTGGCTCAGGGTCTTATCTGTCTGATGTCACAGTAACCATCTTTCTTCAGTTGCAGCAAAGACAGATTTACCCTTTGATCATAGTTTAAAGAACTGGTTCAGAAGAGGTCATAGGATACTTGATGGGCTCAGTCCTGTGTCCGCCAATGACATTCAGCAGCTCTAAGGCAGTATTGCTCATTTTCAGTAATCCAGTGCCCCAGGAACAAAGCCCAGTTTTTTGTTTTTAATCTATATTGAATCCCTAGATGAATTCATCCTGTCTTAAGGATCCTGATATGTCTCTTCAGCCTATCCTTCTGCCTGAGTTTTAGATCGTGATAGCCAAGGGCCTACTTAGGATCTAGATTCTAGATCATGCAAACTCAGTAATACTTGAAGCATCTCAAAGTCTCCAAAAGTGAAGCTCTTGTCCATGAGCCTGCCCAAACCAGCTCCTCTTGCAGCCTTTTCCATCTCAGATAATGACAGTTTCTTTATGTTGCTCAGATCAAAAACCGTGCTGTACAGAGTCTTTGACTCTTTCTCTTGTTCCTACCTTCTGAGCAGATCCTCCTGGCTCAGCCTTGAAAGCGCATCCTTCTTACTACCCCTGCTGCTGAGCACTGGTCCCTGCCATCACCATCTCTCACCTGAATTATTGCAGCAGTTTCTTAACTGCGTTTCCAGCTCTGTTTCAGAAGATTTGATGAGTGTCGCAGAGCAGGGAAAGAAGGGCCACTGGTTAGGCAGTACTTTTTTAAAAAGTAGTTTAAAATTCCTTTGAGCTCTTGGAAAAATTTCTCTGAATACCCTGTGGGGTTAAACTTTCTCCAAATACCCTGTAGAGTTTCATGCCCCAGATTTCAAGAGGAGTGCTTTTCCTCCTTGTGTATTGTTGACCATATTGCTCAGTATGGCCCCTGTGAATGTCTGACTTGGAGTTGACCAGTCTCTTGATTGACTCTTGCCCTATATGAAATGAAGTGAAGTCACTTAGTCGTGTCCGACTCTTTGCGACCCCATGGACTGTAGCCCACCAGGCTCCTTGATCCATGGGATTTTCCAGGCATGAATACTGGAGTGAGTTGCCATTCCCTTCTCCAGGGGAATCTTCCAGACCCAGGGATTGAACCCAGATCTCCCACATTGTAAGCAGATACTTTACCATCTGAGCTACCAGGGAAGCCCCATACCTTAGATATATTACTAATCTTAACGTAATGTGAATATTATGAACCACACTCACCGCCGAAAGTGTGCTGAACATAATCTTGTCTTCTGTTTAATGATTTAGAATGATCTTCAGGGTTTGGACCTGGTGCAGGCTGGTGATAGCAGCATCAGTTATCATTGTGCAGTAAAGGAAGTGCTGGTTAGGAGAGATTTCCAGTAGAGTTAGTGTAGGCAAAAGCAGCTCGCTCTCTATTAAAAGCAGTTTGTTAAATCTTTCTGGTTATTTTTTCCCTCTGAAATTTAAGGCATAAGGGTCATCTTTGGTACAGTGGTAGTGTATTTTGCTGGAGACTCACCAGTACTGAAGGTTGGCTGGTGGGTTTTATATTTCACTCAAAAAAGAAGAGTTCAGTAATTGACTTGTGCAACCACTTTATTTGACTTGTATGTACCTTACTTACTTTATATTTATTTTCCAGCCATGTAGACCTGAGGCTCTCTCTAGTTTAGTAGCAAAGTAAAAGCTACTAAGGAGAATGTCTTTGGGACGTAATTATGTAGATTTAAAGGAGCAGTGTCGTTTTAATTATACCCTTTAGCTAGTGTGCTTGCATATTAAACCATTCAGGTCTCAGTGTATTTCCCTCTGAAACTTTGCTTTTCTCTGGCCTTAAATGACTAATCAGCTCATGGGTGTACCCAAAGGTTATGTAAGCTGAGTTGAAGACTGCCAAAGAATGTGTTTAAACTATTAATCCAAAATATACAGAAGTTCATAGAAAAATAGCCCATGGGTGTATAGTGTTCTTTTCTGGGTTATTGAGGAGAAATTCCAACATTGTGTCTGTGAGCTTCCTCCTTCCTTCCTTCCCTAAGTCAAAACACCCTTTGATTGTAGTGTGTGCAAACACATAACGTATTGTTTCCCTTGGGTGATTCTGCAAAACCCAGTGAACTTGAAGTAACATTAACAATAATTAATAATGATTTTTCTTTAAGTTAAACATTTTTTTACATCTTTGGCTGTTTGGCTTGTTTACTTTCATTGTAAGTTTCTTGATTTAGCATAAAAGTAGCTACGTTGAAGCTATGAAATGATTTATTCATTTGTAGGACAAAAATATGAAGCTGCCTAAACCCTACTTTGTGGTAGTTTTGTTTTTGTTTGTGAGAAACTAAAATAGAGAGAGTCCTTCGTAAATTTTAAGGAGAAAAATTCTAAAGACCTTTTGAGGTTGAATTTCTTCTTAAAAGAGACAGTGAAATGATAGAATTCAGAACAGGAGTAAATAAAGTTTGTTTCCAGGGAGAGACAGAAAATATTTTTGGCTTTGTGGACCATGTTTCTGTTGCACTTACTCTGATATATGTAGCCTACAAGCTCCTGCAGACAGTATCTAAACAGATGGATAAGATGATTTCATTATGACAAGAACAGGTGGCTGTCTGGGTCTGTCCTGTGGGCCGGACATAGTTAGCAGACTCCTGATTTAGAACCTGGGTTCTTTAACTTTTTTCTTTATTTAGTTTTCAAACTGTCATTCATCAAATACTTGATATGTGTCTTAGCTACTTTTTATTCAATGATCATCACAGGAAACTTATGAAACAGGTGGAGAAAATACTTGTGAATATTTTTATATCATGAAACATTTCAAACAAGTACAAATACAAATCTACACATGACAGTTTGCAACCAGTGACTCTGGGATCAAGAGGAGGCTGTAGCCACAACCAGAGGGTGTCTGGCCTGGTTTAAACTCTACTCCAGCCTGACAGGGAAATCAGGCTTGGAGTCTTAATAGGATTCCCCCTTCCCCAGGGCTAATATTAAAGAGAAATTTAAAAAATAATTTCTTGATGTATCTTGAAAAAATATGTCAAACATTTATTAGTTTTTCTGTGCTACATGTGTGCTACGTCACTTCAGTTGTGTCTGACTCTTTGCGACCCTATGGACTGTAGCCTGCTGGGCTCCTCTGTCCATGGGATTCTCCAGGCAAGAATGCTGGAGTGGGTTGCCACTTCCTCCTCCAGGGGATCTTCTTGACCTAGGGATCAAACCCGTGTCTCTTGTCTCTTATATCTCCTGCTTTGGCAAGTGTGTTCTTTATCATTAGCGCCACCTGGGAAGAAGCCCAGTTTTTCCACATTTCATTTATTTATTACTTTATATTCTTTATAGTTTCTTTGAAGTATCTTAAGGAAAGATCTTGACCATGTCATATGATGGCTACATACTTTAATATGTCTCTCTAGCAAAAATTTCCTTACATAGTTGTAATATGATTCTTACCACTTGACAAAAGTAACAATAACTTTTTGACAACATCTAATATCTAGGTCTTGTTGAAATTTCTCCAGTTGCCTAAATATATGTATATGTATTTAACATCTGATTTCTTTGAACTGGAATCTACATATGTTACATTTGGCTTTTGTCTCACAATATCTTTTAGAGAGCCATTATTTTTCTCTTTTTGCTGTTTTGTCAGTCTATAACTTACTGAAGAAATGAGCAAGTTGTTCTGTGGAATTTCACATTCTGGATTTATTTGTTTGCTTCATATGGTATTATTTAACTTTTTTACCATTTTACCTGTAAATGGAATTAGCTGTAAAGACTTTTCTAAATTCAAATTCAGCCTCTTTGGCAGGAATTGTTCTGAAATGGTACTTTCTTTTTCATATTGTGTCCCATTAGGAGGCATATAGGTAGCCAAAACCTTCCATTGCAAAATTCCCTTTAGCTTTTCCCTTTTGTAGTGGTTTTATAAATTGAATATCTGTTGATTTTCCAAGTCAATTATCTTATTTTCATTTACACATTTATTCATTAGAATTCTTCTATAAAGAATGTTACCCACTGTCTTGGATATTTGTTTTGTAAGGAAGGCAGTATTTTTGAATGTCAAGGTATAGTTTGGCATTGAGTCCTAACAAGGTTAAATGAATTGTCTCAGGTCACTAACCCACCAACCTAAGTAGCTCAGAATCAAATCTAAGTTTTTGATACATGTTCTGATCAGCCTGCTTTCTTCAGTTTAAGTCTGAATTTTGCAATAAGGAGTTAATAACTCAGACTTAAATTGAAAAAGGTAGGGAAAACCACTAGACTTTTCAGGTATAACCTAAATCAAATCTCTTATGATTAAACAGTGGAAGTGACAAATCAATTCAAGGGACTAGATCTGATTGTGTGCCTGAAGAACTGTGGACAGAGGTTTGTGACATTGTATAGGAGGCAGGGATCAAGACCATCCCTAAGAAAAAGAAATGCAAAAAGGAAGAATAGTTGTCTAAGGAGCCCTTACAAATAGCTGAGAAAAGAAGAGAAGCTAAAGGCAAAGGAGCAAAGGAAAGATATCCTCATCTGAATGCAGAATTCCAAAGAATAGTGTGGAGAGATAATGCCTTCCTCAGTGATTGATGCAAAGAAATAGAGGAAAGCAATAGAATAGGAAAGACTAGAGATCTCTTCAAGAAAATTAGAGATTCCAAGGGAACATTTCATGCAAAGATGGGCACAATAAAGGACAAAAACAACGTGGACCTAACAGAAGCAAAAGATATTAAGAAGAGGTGGCAAGAATACACAGAAGAACTATACAAAAAAGATCTTCATGATCCAGATATCCATGATGGTGTGGTCACTTACTTAGAGCCAGATATCCTGGAATATGAAGTCAAGTGGGCCTAGGAAGCAACACTACGAACAAAGCTAGTGGAGGTGATGGAATTCCAGTTGAGCTATTTCATATCCTGGAAGATGATGCTGTTAAAGTGTTGCATTCAGTATGCCAGAAAATTTAGAAACCTCAGCAGTGGCCACAGGACTGGAAAGGGTCAGTTTTCATTCCAATCCCATAGAAAGGCAATGCCAAAGAATGTTCAAATTACTGCACGATTGCACTCATCTCACATGCTAACAATGTAATTCTCAAAATTCTCCAAGCCAGGCTTCAATAGTACGTAAACTGTGAGCTTCCAGATGTTCAAGCTAGATTTAGAAAACGCTGCAGAACTAGAGATCAAATTGCCATCATCCGTTGGGTCATCAATAAAGCGAAAGGGTTCCAGGAAAGCATCTACTTTTGCTTTATAGACTATGTCAAAGGCTTTGACTGCATGGATCACAAACAACAAACTGTGGAAATATCTTCAGGAAATGAGAATACCAGACCACTTGCTCTGCCTCCTGAGAAATCTGTATGCAGGTTAAGAAGCAACAGTTAGAACCAGACATGGGACAACAGACTGATTCTAATATGGGAAAGGAGTACATCAAGGCTGTATATTGTCACCCTGCATATTTAACTTATATGCAGAGTACATCATGAGAAACGCTGGGCTGGATGACGCACAAGCTGGAATCAAGATTGCCAGGAGAAATATCAGTAACCTCATATATGCAGATGACACCACCCTTGTGGCAGAAAGAGAAGAAAAACTAAAGAGCCTCTTGATGAAAGTGAAGAGGAGAGTGAAAAAGTTGGTTTAAAACTCAACATAAGATCCTAGCATCCAGTCCCATTACTTCATGGCAAATAAATGGGAAAACAATGGAAACAGTGACAGACTTTATTTTTTTGGGGTCCAAAATCACTGCAGATGGTGATTGCACTGCTACTGCTAAGTCACATCAGTCGTGTCTGACTCTGTGTGACCCCAAAGATGGCAGCCCACCAGGCTCCTGTCCCTGGGATTCTCCAGGCAAGAATAATGGAGTGGGTTGCCATTTCCTTCTCCAGTGCATGAAAGTGAAAACTGAAAGTGAAGTCGCTCAGTTGTGTCTGACTCTTTGCGACCCCATGGACTGTAGCCTATCAGACTCTTCCATCCATGGGATTTCCCAGGCAGGAGTGGGTTGCCATTTGCAGCCATGAAATTAAAAGATGCTTGCTCCTGGAAGAAAAGTTATGACCAACCTAGACAGCATATTAGAAAGCAGAGACATTATTTTACCAACAAAGGTCTGTCTAGTCAAAGCTATAGTTTTTCCAGTAGTCATGTATGGATGTGAGAGTAGGACTGTAAAGAAAGCTGAGCACTGAAGAATTGATTCTTTTGAACTGTGGTGTTGGCGAAGACTCTTGAGAGTCCTTTGGAGTACAAGGAGATGCAACCAGTCCATCCTAAAGGAGATCAGTCTGAGTTTTTATTGGAAGGACTGATGTTGAAGCTTAAACTCCAATATTTTGGCCACCGAATGAGAAGAGCTGACTCATTTGAAAAGACCCTGATGCTGGGAAAGATTGAAGGCAGGAACAGAAGGGGATGATGGAGGATAAGATTGATGGCATCAGCAACTTGATAGACATGAGTTTGAGCAAGCTCTGAGAGTTGTTGATGGACAGGGAAGCCCAGCTTGCTGCAGTCTGTGGGTTTGCAAAGAGTTGAACACAACTGAGCTACTGAACTGGCTAACTGGTTCTGGTTACCTCGGATGCACACCAGTGGGAACCAAGTCCTTCTTGGTTGAGATAGTGAGAAGTTGAGATAGTGATTTTGTATAATTTCTCTTAACTCTCTTTGTCCCTCTCCTCCTCCTCAAATAAATCAGAAAAGAGCAGGTAGTTTTATCTGATAAACTGTGGAGATATTTACATTGGTTGGGTTCTTCTTCCCACTCTACCTCTTAGCAACTATCATCTGACTTTGGGCCGGTTACTTACAGGCTCTGGTTTTTTTGTCTGTAAATGAGTATCCTAATAGTATCTGCCTGAAAGGGTAGTAAAGGTTAAGTGAACCTGATCCATGATAAAGGCTAGAACAGTACCTTGCAAATAATCAGTACTCAGTACCATTCAGCTTTTCAGAAGTAAAACTCACCCATAATTACATTTTTAATTCTGCTGGACATCCAAATCAAACATTTGAAAAATATAGTAATTGTTAGGAAAGCAGTGTCATGTTGCACTGTTGATGCTTAAAAGTGATGTTAAGTAAGGATTGAGGCGGTCTTGTTTTGTAGACTTATGAATTGTGTGAACCTGAGGGGAGCCTATGGCTGCTGTGTCTCCTGTGATAGCTGTTAGATGTGGAGAAAGATGATTTTTATAGTTTGAGTTGGCATCCATGGGACTATTTAGAGAACATGTGGACAGTGATTGTAGACATTATGTTATCTGAATGTTCTTCATTTTAGATGTTTCATGATTAAATTTCTTAATGTGAAAAATATTTCTTTTTGCCACCTTAAAGCTTCCCTCTGAGAACAGTAGGGAAAGCTGCCACTTGTCATATTTTCAATAGAATGTAAAGTACTTTATTGTGCAGTGGAAAAAGCAAAATACACTCTGTACCCCTTCTTCTATTACCTACATTTCTACTTACTGGAGTTACAGATGGTATCACTATATTTAAGTTGCGTTTAGAATTATGTCTTAGTTGCATTGGGGGGATCTTTAAAGATCAGTTTTAAAAGATTCTTTTAGCAGAGTATTTTAAATCATTTTATAAAGGAATGGAAATCATCATTCTGTTTTTCAAGATGTACTGCAGTGCCAGGGTCCAGCCCTGGTGGATCCAGGGTAATTCAAAGCGGGGACAGAGTCAGTGATTAAAGAGAGATTAATTAGAAATTTAAAGAGAGATTAGAGAAGAATAATGTAGTGAAAAAATAAAGGAGAAAAAGAGGCTGATATTCCTTGGTTTACACAAAGAGCTAATAAAGTCTCAAGACAAGAAACTTGCACCGTCTACGTTAGGCCACAGACACCCGCTTGAATAACGGAGGACGCCCCACCTTGGGCTCCCTCTCTCGTGGGTCTTAGAAGCCCAGGCAAATAAGTAGACACTGAGAGCCTCTGTGTTCCAAGGGATCAGCCTGAAAAAGAGAGGGAGGGAAAGGGAGAGAGAGAGAGAGTCGACATGGGAGAGGCCAAGCTTGTGCAAAAACCCCATAACTTTATTTTCAAAAGGTGCTTATATACCCTAAGTTTTACATAATGGAAGATACAGAGTCATACAGGGGTAGCAGTCCTGACCCTTGTCAATCCCAGGCTTTCCTTCTGCATATCTTTCCGTATATAAAAGGTCTCAGGTGACTTACATTATCTTCTGGCCAAGAGGCCTATTAACACTTTATGGCTCTCTTCCTTAATGAATGTTAATCTCATTTCCCCTGAAGTGTTTTTCTTTAACCTGCATCACCCTTAAGCACTGAATAAAGTTACATTCCCGTGGAACAAAGGTGCAGTGGGTTATAACAAAGAAAGTACTTCACTCAAAGATCTATGTTGCTAATACCAGGGCTATTACCTGTTTTTTCTACATACCAACTATATCAACAAATAAAAATATGAAAATTTGGCAGCAAGTATTGGCTCAACAAATGAAACCCTTAATCAGTCCTATTCTAATGATTTTGACTCCTCGGAAGCCCCTACATTCCTAGGATGTTTTAAGCTTCCTGTGCCTCTCGAGGTCGGGAGACTGCAAACAATCACATGCACAGCTGTAAGAGTCCGGCAGGCAGGCTAGGAAGCCATCAGAGGGGTTTTTGGATTGAAACACTCTTATTATGCCCAGGAGACTTATTATCTAAAAGCTCTAAATTAACTTTTTCCAGAAAAAGGTGGTGGGGGGACAGCCCCCTGTTAATGTCAGAAGAGTAGGTGGAAAGCATAACAGAGTAAAGCAGGCAGACTCTGGTTTTGGGGCCAATGCACGAGCAGATCCAGCGAGGCTCCCTTAAGGCCCGACTTGCCTTTGCCTGTCAGGCCCCTTAACCACATGACCTTTGCCACAGGCATGACTCCTCGTGCTGGCTCCCGGCACTGCAGTGCTTATAAGTTTATCATTTTGCATTATTTTCTCATGGTTGGCATTTTAAGGCTGGACTGAAGGTATGTGTATGCATTTGGTTTAATCACAGACTATTCTTATTTGTTCGCAGCCATTTCTTCTCTGAGTTGTACAGTATTATGAAAGTTTTTCCCTTGTTTATTTCTTGAGTTGTCAAATACCTGTTGAGTCATATTCAAAAGGTCAGTTATACTATAGATATGTGCTATACCTCACTTAAAATTTTTCCGAGTGTTTAAAAGTGTTTGACCATGTGAATCAGATGGATATAAGGGTCCAATTTTCTAGATGGATAGTAAGCAGATATCCATGACTGTTAATGTGATTTGTTAGGATGTGACCCAAATGTAGTGAGTGCTTTCTTTGGCTTTTTATCAGTCTCCCTCATTATTTATGTGAGATTGTATCACCCAGCCTGAAGTAGGGAGAGACAACACGTGCAGAGCTGCAGGTTTCAGGCCTGTGTTAACAATCCATGAAAGAAAACACTATTTATTCCCTGCGCCACTTTTCTAGTATTATTTGCTTACTGCATGTCCCAGAATTTCTGTTTTTGTGAATGAAATGCCATTATATTAAGTTCTGATTGAATAGAATTTCATTAGGAACAGTAATCATAGTTTCTTAATTAACTCTGATTTTCAAATAAAGGGAAATGTATATAAATTTCTATTCTTACACAGCTGTTAAGGGAATGATAGAAATGATGAGCAAGTATGTGATTAAATGTGCAGATCAGAGAGCTCTCAGTCTCCAAGGGGCCACGCCAGCCCAGGGCCTCTGGTGCAAACACAGCTCTTTCTAGCTTCTGGTAGGGCCTAAGAATCTAATGGAGCTCTGGTTGAAGGCTACAGCACAGAACAGCCCCTGGCCTCTGCCTCAGGAGCTCCATGCCTCTGCTTTCTCTTCTACAAAAATAGGAAAGAATATCTGTTTTTATGGGTGAGTATTAAAAGTTAAGTTTCTTGAAATGAGAATTTTAAGCTGCAAATTGCTAGAGCATTAGAGATGGGCTGGATGGGCTGTACCTGTTGTGAAGGAGGGTTGTGATCATTGTTAAGGTTTGGCTTGGTTCATTTTGTGATCTCAGTCAAAAGAGCTGCCTTCCTCAAGGCCTGCCCTGTGCCCTCGTTTGTGTGTGGGAACAGTAGTCAGTCCCTAGTTTGCCTTGTCTCTGGTGAGGTGCAGAGACCGTGTCCTCCAGGTGCCCAGCACGTGGCCAGGCACACATACATGCTCTGTGTTGGTCACTGCTGCTGGTGTTTGCTGTAAAAATTTCCATTTCATGCCTATTACTGTGAAAGGAACTGAGCCCTTTTGGTAGAAGGAGGAAGCTGTTGTATTAACTGACCGTGTGTGGCATGTGGGGAAAGTGTCTGTTTGTAGTGATTTTATTTTTTAAGTTAATCATATTAATTAAAAAGCAACTTTGCAAAATTAAGTGAGCAATGTTGACTTTTCTTGAAAACAAAACATTGATGATGAAAATAATTAAGGAATTTTGAAGCTTAGATTTCATTTACACTAGATATTTCTTTCTTCCCTGAATGATGTCATCTACTTTATTACTGAGGCTTTTTAAAAAATTAGAATTTGAACATAAAGCTGTGGAAGTAAAGTATAATTAAATGAGAAAAACTTTTTTGTTAAAGTTCAGCTTCTGCTTGTGAATTCTAAAATGAATTCATAACCTCCCACCTTGCGTTTGTTCTCACACATGGTGTTGGTTAGCTCAGTGAGTGGCCTTTGCCTGTCTTTTTCTCGTGGACGTGGACGTGAGTAGTGTGTACATGAGAAGCCTCCTTTTTCTCGTGGACGTGGACATGAGCCATGTGTGCATGGGAAACCTCCTTTTTCTCGTGGACGTGGACGTGAGCCATGTGTACATGAGAAACTTTTTTAGTTCATTGATTCCATCATGGCAGCCGCCCACCCACCCTGCCGTGGCCTCATCTGCAAGAAAGGTAGTATTGATAGAAACACTTGTATAGGAAAATGTGAGGAATTCGAGGTAACTGATATGAAGGAGCCTTTTAAAATTCTGGTTTATGTAGGTTTATAGTACAAGCCAGTTTTTTTTTTTTTTTCTTTTTTTTTTTCAGCCTTTTGGTTTGATCCCTATCAATATTGTGGAGTGGAAAATTTTTTACCATATATATATATATTTTTTGGTGATCATTTAACAGATGTCTTAACCATATTTTTATCAGACATATGTCTTACCATATTTTTTTCTTTTGGTGACCATTTAACAGATGTCTTCAGTTTCCTTCTAGAATCCACGAAACTGATCGTGTTTCCTCACTCTGTCAGTAATCTTGTCTATCATAATTCTCTATATTCTGAGGGCTTTCTCTTGGTACCTATAAACAGCATTGTTTTCTAACATTGAAATCATTTTCTGATTGTTGTAAAAATACTTTGACACTTAACACTGGAAAGATTGATTCCTTTTTGAGAATTCTAATGAAAAGGTATTACATGGCTTTCCAGGATGTACTAGATAACTGTAAAGATTCTTGTCAACTTTCTGCCTATAAAAACACAATTTATTAGGAGGAAAATAAACCATGCCATTCAACATATTTTTAATAGTTGATATAATTGTATGATTGTCAGTAAAGCATTGAGACTTTTGTTCAGAAACTAAAATATCTTGTGCTACATGAAGATGTGGGTGTGCCACTATGACCATTTCACATTCTGTAATTCATCACAGCCACTTGTTATACTACCAAAATGTCAAATATCATGACAGTTTTTGAAGTTTGTAAAAATGTTGTTTGTGTTTCTGTTAGCAAATTGATTAAAGTACACCTAATCTTTTAAAGAAACAGATAACTCTTGGTATAGTTATTCATGCTTTATATAATGTATGAACAGTATGATCTAGAAAAAATAATTGACTATGATGTCTACTTTTCAATCTAGGAAAATTGGAGGAATAATCATACTTTGAAAATATTGTTACATGCTGGTTAATTGTTTTTAAGCTGAACTTTAGTTGATGTACAGTATTATTTAAGTTACAGGTATATAACATGATGATTTACAGTAATTTGTTCCTCTTAATCCCCTGGCTCTGTCTTGCCTTCTCTCTTTCCCTCTCTACTGGTAACCACTAGCTTGTTCTCTCTCTGTGTGAGTCTCCTTCTTTTTTATTATATTCACTAGTTTGTTTTATTTTTTTAGATTCCATATATATATAAGTGATGTCATATGTGCTGGTTAAATTTTGTATTTCAGATTCAAAAAGCATTAATTTGTTTAAAAAACAAAACAAAAAATACTTTTAGAGTAAGTGCTTTAGAGTTAGACCTGATTTCAGATTTCAGTTCCACTTCTGACCAGCTATACAGGCTTTGTGAAGAATGTTGCTTTATTTCTCTAAACCTCAGTCCCCTTATCTATAAAATGGGATTGAAGGCTTTTTCTGAGTGGTGTTAGGGCTTAAGCAAAGTAATATGCAAAAAAGTACCTGGAATGGAGCAGGAAAATAACTTTTCTCTATCAGAAAGTAAAGCACAAATGTTGGAATATGAATTCAAGGTTATTGTTTAATTTGAGTTTTGGAGTCACTGTTTCACAAGTTGTGAGAAGATATAGTTCACAATGGTTGATATTACTGAGACACTTTAAGGAAATCTGTAAAGTTTCTTAGCCTTCAGGTTGTAAAGCTGAAGAGCAGTTTTTTTCCAAACTACCATCAAAATGACATCATTCCTATAATTTTTTTGCCCTCAAGAGACTCACATTGGCAATTTATGCATAGAATTTTATTGGAAAAGAAAATCCATTTGATTTATATAATGATGAAACAGTAGAGGATGCCAGAGTTCCTCTAGTTCTCTTGTATTGAGGTATCAGAACCCCAGATCAAAAATATATGAAAAGCATTTTCTTATTTTTTTTAATGTTTTAATTACTCCTTTAGAGAACACCTGTCATTTCTGTCAGATTTTGTATAAACTTAGAATTTTATGGCATTATTGAGTTTTAAGATGCCAAAAGTGGAAATGATATATTCTCTTTAAATTGTCATTCAAGTAAGAGTTCCTACATAGCAGATTTGTTCAGTTGCTAAGTTGTGTCTGACTCTTTGCAACCCCATGGACTGTAGCATGCCAGGCTTCCATGTCCTTCACTATCTCCTGAAGTTTACTCAAACTCATTTCTATTGAATCAGTGATGCCATTCAGCCATCTCATCCTCTGTTACCCCCTTCTCCTCCTGCCCTTAATCTTTGCCAGAGTCAGGGTCTTTCCCAATATCTTGTCTTCGCATCAGGTGAGCCAAAGTATTAGAGCTTCAGCATCAGTCCTCCCAATGAATATTCAGGGTTGATTTCTTTTGGGATTGACTGGTTTGATCTCTTTGTTGTCCAAGGGACTCTCAGAAGTCTTCTCCAGCACCACAATTTGAAAGCATTAATTCTTTGGTGCTCAGCCTTCTTTATGGTCCAACTGTTACATCCGTGTATGACCACTGGAAAAACCATAGCTTTGACTATGTTTGTCACCTTTGTCAGCGAAGTGATATCTCTGCTTTTTTGTATACTGTCTAAGTTTTTCACAGCTTTTCTTCCGAGTAGCAAGTTCTTTTAATTTCATGGCTGCAGTCACTGTCTGCAGTGGTTTTGGAGCCCAAGAAGATAAAATCAGTCACTGTTTCCACTTTTCCGCTTTGTATTATCATTTATGAATATTTTGCATCTCTACCTAGAATTTTAAAACCCTCGATTTTCTTTCAGACTATGCCTTTTATTTCCTGCCTTTTCTACAATTGTCTAAAATAGCATTCTCCAGTATGTTTCTTTAAGGAAAAAAGTTTAATTAATGAACAAGATGCTGTCAGTGTATTGTAACAAAAAGAGAAGAAAAGACAGATTAAAGTTTCCTTCTGTTTTTCTTTGTTCAATCCCCAGTTGAATGGCATGGTGTTGCTGCTGCTGCTAAGTCACTTCAGTCATGACCGTTTCTGTGCATGGTGTTGAGCAGCAGCCAAAACCATGGAGTCTGAGATAGTTGTTTCAATGTTGAATGAAGGCTCAGCTGAGAAAGATGGGTTTTAGTGCATTTTTTTCCCCTTAGTGAAACTAAGGTGACTTTCCTTTGTACATGGTGTCACCTCCGTTTAGGCACTAAACAGCTTTTGCTCGTTGGTTACGTGGCTTAATTCTGTGGCTTTTTGGGTACAATGTTTTCATAAGAGAAGGGAAGGGTAGATAGCCATCCTTTGAACCTTTAGGAAATTTATATATTTATTACAAATAAAATTCATTGCATTTTTGCATGCAATTTTATGTGCATACCTATTGAATTTAATTTGTAATTGTTAAAGACCCTCACTATCAAGAGAAGTGAGCATCGGTAGAGAGATTTAAAGGAACAGAAGCCCGTGCCATCACAGTTCAGTCTGAACTGGATATGATGCAGCTGAAGAAAAGAACCCAAACCACATGACGGTACATTCATTGCCTAAGACAGGGGGCAAGTGTTCTGAAATTTGGACTCTCTAGTATCAGAAAACAAAAATACATTCTTCAGTGTTCTTGGAAATCACCTCATGTTGCAGCTGCTTGGTGAAAGGGTTATCATGGTATACTGTTTAAATTTCAGGAGTGATTGTTGTTTAGTCACTAAGTCCTGTCCAACTCTTTTGTGACTTCTTGGACTGTAGCCTTCCAGGCTCCTCTGTCCATGGGATTTCCCAGGTGAGATTAGTGGAGTGAGCTTTCATTTCCTTCTCTATGGAATCTTGCTGACCCAGGGACTGAACCCATGTCTCTTGCATCTCCTGTATGGGCAGGTTGATTCTTTACCACTCAGCGAACAGGAAAGCCCTCAAAAGTGATGCTGTGCTTTNTTTGATACTTAACACTGGAAAGATTGATTCCTTTTTGAGAATTCTAATGAAAAGGTATTACATGGCTTTCCAGGATGTACTAGATAACTGTAAAGATTCTTGTCAACTTTCTGCCTATAAAAACACAATTTATTAGGAGGAAAATAAACCATGCCATTCAACATATTTTTAATAGTTGATATAATTGTATGATTGTCAGTAAAGCATTGAGACTTTTGTTCAGAAACTAAAATATCTTGTGCTACATGAAGATGTGGGTGTGCCACTATGACCATTTCACATTCTGTAATTCATCACAGCCACTTGTTATACTACCAAAATGTCAAATATCATGACAGTTTTTGAAGTTTGTAAAAATGTTGTTTGTGTTTCTGTTAGCAAATTGATTAAAGTACACCTAATCTTTTAAAGAAACAGATAACTCTTGGTATAGTTATTCATGCTTTATATAATGTATGAACAGTATGATCTAGAAAAAATAATTGACTATGATGTCTACTTTTCAATCTAGGAAAATTGGAGGAATAATCATACTTTGAAAATATTGTTACATGCTGGTTAATTGTTTTTAAGCTGAACTTTAGTTGATGTACAGTATTATTTAAGTTACAGGTATATAACATGATGATTTACAGTAATTTGTTCCTCTTAATCCCCTGGCTCTGTCTTGCCTTCTCTCTTTCCCTCTCTACTGGTAACCACTAGCTTGTTCTCTCTCTGTGTGAGTCTCCTTCTTTTTTATTATATTCACTAGTTTGTTTTATTTTTTTAGATTCCATATATATATAAGTGATGTCATATGTGCTGGTTAAATTTTGTATTTCAGATTCAAAAAGCATTAATTTGTTTAAAAAACAAAACAAAAAATACTTTTAGAGTAAGTGCTTTAGAGTTAGACCTGATTTCAGATTTCAGTTCCACTTCTGACCAGCTATACAGGCTTTGTGAAGAATGTTGCTTTATTTCTCTAAACCTCAGTCCCCTTATCTATAAAATGGGATTGAAGGCTTTTTCTGAGTGGTGTTAGGGCTTAAGCAAAGTAATATGCAAAAAAGTACCTGGAATGGAGCAGGAAAATAACTTTTCTCTATCAGAAAGTAAAGCACAAATGTTGGAATATGAATTCAAGGTTATTGTTTAATTTGAGTTTTGGAGTCACTGTTTCACAAGTTGTGAGAAGATATAGTTCACAATGGTTGATATTACTGAGACACTTTAAGGAAATCTGTAAAGTTTCTTAGCCTTCAGGTTGTAAAGCTGAAGAGCAGTTTTTTTCCAAACTACCATCAAAATGACATCATTCCTATAATTTTTTTGCCCTCAAGAGACTCACATTGGCAATTTATGCATAGAATTTTATTGGAAAAGAAAATCCATTTGATTTATATAATGATGAAACAGTAGAGGATGCCAGAGTTCCTCTAGTTCTCTTGTATTGAGGTATCAGAACCCCAGATCAAAAATATATGAAAAGCATTTTCTTATTTTTTTTAATGTTTTAATTACTCCTTTAGAGAACACCTGTCATTTCTGTCAGATTTTGTATAAACTTAGAATTTTATGGCATTATTGAGTTTTAAGATGCCAAAAGTGGAAATGATATATTCTCTTTAAATTGTCATTCAAGTAAGAGTTCCTACATAGCAGATTTGTTCAGTTGCTAAGTTGTGTCTGACTCTTTGCAACCCCATGGACTGTAGCATGCCAGGCTTCCATGTCCTTCACTATCTCCTGAAGTTTACTCAAACTCATTTCTATTGAATCAGTGATGCCATTCAGCCATCTCATCCTCTGTTACCCCCTTCTCCTCCTGCCCTTAATCTTTGCCAGATTCAGGGTCTTTCCCAATATCTTGTCTTCGCATCAGGTGAGCCAAAGTATTAGAGCTTCAGCATCAGTCCTCCCAATGAATATTCAGGGTTGATTTCCTTTGGGATTGACTGGTTTGATCTCTTTGTTGTCCAAGGGACTCTCAGAAGTCTTCTCCAGCACCACAATTTGAAAGCATTAATTCTTTGGTGCTCAGCCTTCTTTATGGTCCAACTGTTACATCCGTGTATGACCACTGGAAAAACCATAGCTTTGACTATGTTTGTCACCTTTGTCAGCGAAGTGATATCTCTGCTTTTTTGTATACTGTCTAAGTTTTTCACAGCTTTTCTTCCGAGTAGCAAGTTCTTTTAATTTCATGGCTGCAGTCACTGTCTGCAGTGGTTTTGGAGCCCAAGAAGATAAAATCAGTCACTGTTTCCACTTTTCCGCTTTGTATTATCATTTATGAATATTTTGCATCTCTACCTAGAATTTTAAAACCCTCGATTTTCTTTCAGACTATGCCTTTTATTTCCTGCCTTTTCTACAATTGTCTAAAATAGCATTCTCCAGTATGTTTCTTTAAGGAAAAAAGTTTAATTAATGAACAAGATGCTGTCAGTGTATTGTAACAAAAAGAGAAGAAAAGACAGATTAAAGTTTCCTTCTGTTTTTCTTTGTTCAATCCCCAGTTGAATGGCATGGTGTTGCTGCTGCTGCTAAGTCACTTCAGTCATGACCGTTTCTGTGCATGGTGTTGAGCAGCAGCCAAAACCATGGAGTCTGAGATAGTTGTTTCAATGTTGAATGAAGGCTCAGCTGAGAAAGATGGGTTTTAGTGCATTTTTTTCCCCTTAGTGAAACTAAGGTGACTTTCCTTTGTACATGGTGTCACCTCCGTTTAGGCACTAAACAGCTTTTGCTCGTTGGTCACGTGGCTTAATTCTGTGGCTTTTTGGGTACAATGTTTTCATAAGAGAAGGGAAGGGTAGATAGCCATCCTTTGAACCTTTAGGAAATTTATATATTTATTACAAATAAAATTCATTGCATTTTTGCATGCAATTTTATGTGCATACCTATTGAATTTAATTTGTAATTGTTAAAGACCCTCACTATCAAGAGAAGTGAGCATCGGTAGAGAGATTTAAAGGAACAGAAGCCCGTGCCATCACAGTTCAGTCTGAACTGGATATGATGCAGCTGAAGAAAAGAACCCAAACCACATGACGGTACATTCATTGCCTAAGACAGGGGGCAAGTGTTCTGAAATTTGGACTCTCTAGTATCAGAAAACAAAAATACATTCTTCAGTGTTCTTGGAAATCACCTCATGTTGCAGCTGCTTGGTGAAAGGGTTATCATGGTATACTGTTTAAATTTCAGGAGTGATTGTTGTTTAGTCACTAAGTCCTGTCCAACTCTTTTGTGACTTCTTGGACTGTAGCCTTCCAGGCTCCTCTGTCCATGGGATTTCCCAGGTGAGATTAGTGGAGTGAGCTTTCATTTCCTTCTCTATGGAATCTTGCTGACCCAGGGACTGAACCCATGTCTCTTGCATCTCCTGTATGGGCAGGTTGATTCTTTACCACTCAGCGAACAGGAAAGCCCTCAAAAGTGATGCTGTGCTTTTATTAATATTTATTTAGAAGCAAATTAAGTGTACCTACTTGATTTGGGGATTATCAGTTCAGTTCATTCGCTCAGTTGTGTCCGACTCTTTGCTACCCCATGGACTGCAGCATGCCAGGCCTCTTTGTCCATCATCAACTCCTGGAGTTTACTCAAACTCATGTCCATTGAGTTGGTGATGCCATCCAACCATCTCATCCTCTGTTGTCCCTTTCTCCTCCTGCCTTCAGTCTTTCCCAGCATCAGGGTCTTTTCCAGTGAATCAGTGGCCCATCAGGTAGCCAAAGTATTGAAGTTTCAGCTTCAGCATCAGTCCTTCCAATGAACGCCCAGGACTGATTTCCTTTAGGATGGGCTGGTTGGATCTCCTTGCAGTCCAAGGGACTCTCAAGAGTCTTCTCCAACACCACAGTTCAAAAGTGCTCAGCTTTCTTTAGAGTCCAACTCTCACATCCTAGCATGACTACTGGAAAAACCATAGCTTTGCTACACATACCTTTGTTGACAAAGTAATATCCCTGCTTTTCAATAAGCTGTCTAGGTTTGGTCGTAATTTTTCTTCCAAGGAGCAAGTGTCTTTTAGTTTCGTAGCTGCAGTCACCATCTGCAGTGATTTTGGAGCCCAAGAAAATTAAGTCTGTCACTGTTTCCATTGTTTCCCCATCTATTTGCCATGAAGTGATGGGACCAGATGCCATGATTTTAGTTTTCTGAATGTTGAGTTTTAAGTCAATATTTTCACTTTCCTCTTTCACTTTCATCAAGAGACTCTTTAGTTCTCCTTTGCTTTCTGCCATAAATATGATGTCATCTGCATATCTGAGGTTAGTGATAGTTCTCCTGGCAGTCTTGATTCCAGCTTGTGCTTCATCAAGTCCAGCATTTCTCATGATGTAATCTGCATATAAGTTAAATAAGTGTTAAATAATACTATAACCATTAAATAAATAAGCATTAAATAATACTATTACTGGGGATTATAGTGTTTAACAAATTACTCCTTAAAGCTACATGTCAAAATATTATTGTTCCTGTAATTTTACATGTGTTATGCTTCTCATTACTGTTCTTATTTGTGTACTGCATAGAACATCAGAGGCAGCTTTCAGATTTTCAAGAAATTAATCTAGATGTAAGTGGCTAGTAGATTTGTGATCCTAAAAGTTGTCATTTAGAGGACCATGCAGAGATTTTCACAGCTATGCACAGCTTTATTTTTTGTTATTACCTTGTCATACAGATCAAGTTTGAATTAATGTTTCCTAAGAGTTCTTATTTCAGAAATACCTTTTCTTTGTAAAACAGAAATTGATAATTTCTAATAAATGTTGAATTTATGACATGAGAAATTGAAGAAGATAGCTACTCAAAACATTTTTTGTAGCAGTGTGATAATTTAAGGCATTATTCATATGTATATTTAAGGGTCAGATTTGGGGGGCGTTTGTGTGTAAGAAAGGTGTTTTACATGATTACTCTGTTGTTCAGTCGCTTAGTTGTGTCTTACTCTTTATGAGGCCATGGACTGCAGTACAACAGGCTGCCCTGTCCTTCACTATCTCCCAGAGTTTGATCAGATTCATGTCCATTGAGTCAGTGATGCCATCCAACCATCTTATCCTCTGTTGCCCTCTTCTTTTGCCTTCAATCTTTCCCAGCATCAGGGTCTTTTCTAATGGGTCGTCTCTTCACTTCGGGTGGCCAGAGTGTTGGAGCTTCATCTTCAGCACCAGTCCTTCCAATGAATATTCAAGGTTGATTTCCTTTAAGATTTAGTGATTTGATCTTGCGATTCAAAGGATTCTAAAGAGTATTCCCCAGCACTACAGTTTGAAAGCATCAGTTCTTCAGTGCTCAGCCTTCTTAGTGGTCCAACTCTCACATCCGTATGTGACTACTGGAGAAGCCGTAGCTTTCACTCTATGGACCTTTGTTGACAATGATGTCTTTTTAATATGCTAATTTTGTCATAGCTCTCCTTCCAGGGAGTAAACATCTTTAATTTCATAGCTGCAGTCACTATCTGCAGTGATTTTGGAGCCCAAGAAAATAAATCTGTTACTGTTTCCACTTTTTCCCCATTTGCCATGAAGTGATGGGACTAGATGGCATGCTCTTAGTGTTCTGAATGTTGAATTTTAAGCCAGGTTTTTCATGCTCCTCTTTCGTCTTCAAGAGGCTCTTTAGTCTTCTTTGCTGTCTGCCATTATTAGAGTGGTATCTGTATATCTGAGGTTGTTGATATTTCTCCAGGCAATCTCAATTCCAGCTTGTGATTCAGCAAGCTCACCATTTTGCATGATACTCTATCTAGGTAACTATCTGGGCAAAGTCAATAGCAATGGGATTTCCCCCCCTCCCCAAATTTCTAAATGTGGCATAGCATAGGAAAAAGTTAAAGTGGGAAAAACCCTTAATGTCCTGAAATACCTTAGGAGCATAACTATATATATTTTTTTATGTAATAATTTTTACACATATTTCTTTATCATTGGTGATAGAAGCAGGTGGTAATGAATTGAGCACAGAAGTGAATTTGGGAAGCTTCAGTTTGTCTGCTTTTTCACTATGGTTTTAGAAAATAATCCTCTTCTTGCTCAGTTATTTTACTATAAAATGGTAATTATAGTACTGAAAAAGGTGTTATAAATAAATTCAAAGTCAAGTGCCTATGTAATTTATAATTGCTATCTTTAACTTTCTAGTAATTACCTACAGGAAATACCAGGAAAAGGTAATTACTGGCATTATCACCACTAACAGTCAGTGTTTCTTCAGTGCCCCTAATGCACTAGATGTGAACAGGGGGCTCAGGACACCAGAGGTCTGTGGGGAGCAGGGCCCACCCTCAGCTCCTCCATTCTTCAGCTGCCACTGTCTTTCTAGCTCATGGCCAGAAGAAAGATGGACATGAAAAATGAGTTTTTCATCAATTCATTTAGTATTAGATGGAACCATGTGAACCTTCCATTTACATAGAACCTATACGTGTAATATCAAAGCAGTTGTATTTGAACCCACATAAGGGGATAACAGAGGATGAGATGGCTGGATGGCATCACTGACTCGATGGACGTGAGTCTGAGTGAACTCCGGGAGTTGGTGATGGACAGGGAGGCCTGGCGTGCTGCGATTCATGGGGTCGCAAGGAGTCGGACACAACTGAGCAACTGAACTGAACTGAACTGAACTGAATATTAACAGGGCCTCTGACGTGCTTGGCTGAAAGCATAGAAGTTAGGAAAGTGGACACCATTCCTGCCTTCATGGAGTTGACATTCTCGTGGGTTCTCCAGTCAGACCTCTCTTACTGTAGGACATCTATTTGCCTACTCTACGCTCCACTCTCGTGCCAAATAGATGAATCAACAGTACCTCTAGATGTGATGTCATCTGCTCTATAGATAGAAATCACAGCCAGGAGGACCATGGATGTGTGACCAAGCCCAGGAAATGCCCCCGACGTGTGTGTGTGTAACAAAGTAGAGGCAGTAAACAAGGCAGTAATTTTTATGGCATCAAATGGTGATTTTTATCTGTTGAATTTTAAAATATACCTAGTCAGGAGGGTTAAACACAACTGTGATGTATTTGCTTTAATTTGTTGGACCAGGCTGTTCTGTGTCATTCTGTGGGGTGAGTGGCTGAGACGTGTTAGAATTCAGTGAATGTGCTCAGAGATGGGGCTCAACAGAGCTAGATTGTGGTTTCAGGTTTGCTGTTGGGAAGCTCAGGTATCTATCAGGAAATGCAGTGTGTTACCTCTGCTAACTTACTTCAGTGACGTGGCAAAATAAATGAGATAATAATAACAAGTGGTTTGAAAATTCACCCATTAAAAAAGGTGACAATTGCATATAAAATATGGATAGTAGCCATTTTGATATTCATAGTGCCTTCTGATTAAGGCACTACAGACTTCCAGATCTCGTTTTGAACAAAACCTGAACACTTTGTTTTGAACTGTATCAAACTGCCTGATTTCATCTTAGCTCAACAGACAGGTTGTCCTTTCAGCTGTTTTGTTGACTGTGTCCATTGTAATATATCATTCATAGATGAATTTTCAAATTAAATCCCTATGAATGAATAGAGATTTGTTGGGCTGTTTAAAGCGTCTTCTAACATTGAAAAATACACGCTTTAAATTTTTTTAATTGACAAAGTTGAAAAAAATGTATTTACCTGGTTTGTCTTGTTCTTTCCTATTGTCATGTCCCAATGGGCAAAATAAATTCTGTCTCTTAATGAGATGCCTCATCAAAGTTAGAGGCGAACAGATGATCTAGAACCATGTAGCAGGTTTCCATAGACTTCCTTTGGTTGAGCCATCTCCCTGCATTGCAGGACACCATCCTCAGTAATTCAGTTTAGTTACATTGGGTTATGAGAAAGCAGCCACTCTGTTTTGAATCTTTAATTCTGATTTTTTATCATAGTTCACAAGGTAAAGTAACTTACCATTACTGTGGTGCCTGTAACATATCAAGAGGAGAAAGAGGGATGTTTCTCCTCCATCATGAATATTTTATTATTTCTCTGATATTTCCCTAGAGTTTGATATGCTTCTTTTTTATATTAAATAATATTTTTATGGTTATATGAGTAGGTGGTATAATGTGCAAAAAAAACTCCACTGAAATAAATATAGAAATTCGTTTGAGTTTTCCTTGCTAGACACCTGTGAACTAGTTAAGAGAACACCTTAACGTTGTTTTAGTGCCTCTTAAACTTGAAGGACGCTTATAACCAACTAGCCTTTCTTATACTTTATGTCAGGAAGCCATAACAGTGTGGTGTAGTTTGTAGAGTTCTCTGAGACTTGCTGGGTGTTAAAGGAGATTAAAGTGGCTTTATTAAGTATGTATTTGCCTTTTAGTATTATGATAGGAAAGCTTTTTTGTTTACCTGTAGTGTTAGTCGCTCGGTCCTGTCCGACTCTTTGTGACCCCATGAACTGTAGCCCACCAGGCTTCTCAGCCCATGGGATTCTCCAGACAAGAATACTGGAGTGGGTTGCCATTCCTGTCTCCAGGGGATCTTCCCGACCCGGGAATCAAACCCAGGCAGATTCTTTACCATCTGAGCTACAGGGAAGTCCTAATACCGCATATTTTAAGCAAATTGAAAATTAACACTGAGTTCTAAAATTAATTTCTGCTGCTGTTGACACTTAAAATTTTTAATCTAGTTTCAGAAGAGATGACCTGTGTTTCCTGGGTGGATAAGTGTATTTCCATTTGTTTATCATAACATGATAGAAAGAACACAGATACTGAGCAACTCCTAAAGTAGTTTCAGTTCTGACAACATTTTACTGTGTGCATCTGAACATTTTTTTAATTGTTCCAAATTTCAATTTTCCAGTCTATAAAATAGAGATAATCACACTAATTTTGCACAGTTGTTAGGAGAATCAAATGAGATAACCTGTTATGCCTAGTCCATTGCCTGGTGTATAAACCTCTATTTTGAAAAAATTTTAGATGCACAGAAAAGTTACAGAAATGGTACCAAGAGGTCCATGTGGCACCCAGCAAGTTAACCTTGATGTAATGCCATTAGCTGGAGATTTTGTTTAGATGACAGCGGTATCTTCATTAATGTCTCTTTGCTGTTTGAGGTTCTACCCAGCATTGCATCTGGGACAGTTTCTGTCTTTCGCGACCTTGATGTTTTTGGCGGAAACTGGATAGTTTCTCTCTCACTTTGGGTTTATATATGTTTAGATCAAGTTTATCCATTTTTGGCAAGAATCTCACAGGAGCGATGCTTCCTCCTGATTTCATTGTATCAGAGGCATGTGATATCATCATCATTTATTAATCTTGATCACTTGGGTCAGGGGCTCTCTGCTGGGCTTCTCCACTGTAGAGTTGCTGTGTTTTCTTCAAAATGTCTTGGGGGAGACATTTTAGACCATGTAAATATCCTGTCTACCCACTCAGTTTTGCATCCCTTGGTGGATCTGTTAGCAGCTATTATTAGTATGACACTCTAAGGGTTATTTTCTTTTTCCTTGTCCTTCTGCATTTATCAATTTGGATTCTTCTGTTTATCAGTTTGAATTCAGTTGTTTATGTCAGTGCATGCCCACGGATGCTCCATGAGTTGTATGCTTCACTCTGCGGGCTGTAATTCAGGGCTGTTGGGGTTCACTTTGTTGCTTGCGTTGTCTCCACTCTGTTCCTCTGGCTCCCCCAGGCTAGGCCTGGTGCCTTTCTACAGGCCCCCTCCTCCCTGAGCATATCCTCTCGGTACCGCAAGATGCTCTGGGCTCATGTTGTTTTTCCTGCCTTAGTCTTAGAATTAACTAATTCTTCAAAATGCCTTGTAATTCCCTTGAAAAATAAAGTACCCATCTGTCACTCAAGATACCTTTGTCTCACTCTTGATAGAATATTTTGTGTATTTCTCTTTTGATCTTCAGATGTAGCCTTAGTGAATTCAGTCTTGCCCAGTGGGAATTACTGGTTCCTAACTTTTAGAAGACAAAGAAAACACTTGCCTACCATAGGAGGCAACAGATCCATATTCATCTTCTTTTTGTCCCTGAAATTGTAAAGGAACAATATGACTTCTCACTGTAAATTAAATCTTTATCTCATGCTCTTTGTCATTTCAGGGCATGATTTTTCCATCTATATTTATTTCCTGTAAAAATGCAGTGTAGTTTTTTCCTTTGGTCATCTGCTATGTAGCCAAACTTAGATGATTAGAAGATGAAGTGAAATCTAAATGTATTATTGTGACTCTGGGAAAATCATCTGATACTCAGTTATCCTGAATCTAATTTTATAATTATTATGGAAGTAAAAGTGTGCTAAAGATCTTGTCTTTTTTGTAGAGAATCTGGTTTATTGTTGACATTGATAGAAAAATGTATATTTTCACGAGCTCTAAGTAACCACTAGAGGGGGATCATGGGTAGCTAATTTTCCATTTGCTATTTATTTGAGACTTTATGATACAGAAAGATTGACAGTAAAGGTGGAGAGAGGAGTACCAGCAAGTGGACTCAAAAAGGAAAGCTGGAGTGAAGATACTGATTTGTACAAAACGGTGTACAAGAGAAAAATATTAAACTGGAAAATACTTATATTTCTATATGTTGATAAAAGGTGTACTCCACCAGAAATCTATGACAGTTCTGAAAATTTATGCACCCAGAAAGATATCATTGAAATATATCAATATATATGTAAATATTTAAGTATTTATTCTAAAAATGTTTAGATATTTCTTAACATTTGTAAGATTGGGGAGTTACAGTTTTGCAGTCATCCTGGTAGCTCTTCAAAACCTTAGATTTATTGCACTTAATGTGTACAATA
Organism: Neotragus moschatus; assembly: GCA_006410615.1. Taxonomy (NCBI): domain Eukaryota; kingdom Metazoa; phylum Chordata; class Mammalia; order Artiodactyla; family Bovidae; genus Neotragus; species Neotragus moschatus. The sequence continues at coordinate 25,971 of SJYA01006377.1, forward strand.
GGTTATAAAGCAATATCTTGAGACACCTTTTTAATGATAAAGTTAGATCTTTAAAATTCTGTCATAATAGAAATTTAGTTCTAGAAAATACAAACACTGTGGATTAAAGTATACCCCAGATAAGATAATCTAGTAAAACAAAGTATTAAAAAAATGATAATTTGACAAAAACGAAATCTGGGGAAATCAGTGAATAGGATGAACCTAATCTACATTTATTTGGACCTCAAAATGTTGGTAAAAAGCAATATTGTATCTGTGAAGAGGGCGCCTTTCCCTGGCCAGTGAGACATTCTCGTCAGCTCACTTCTGCATAGTCTCCAGTTGCAGGCTTCAGCATTGTTTGCAGTTTGCTTCTCCTGTTTCCAGGGAGTGTAAAGACCAGTTTATGCAGGCTGAGCCAGATGGTCTGACCCAGAGCTTCAGGCAGCCTGCTCCTCTGCTTCTCCGTGGTGTGTGTTTGTTGTTGGCTCTGAGATTGCCAACAAGATAGAGACGAAATTGGCCACCTTTTAAAGGCATATTGAATTTAGTCTTTTATACTATGTGTGTGTGATTCAGTAAATGCTTTTACTTTAGTGAATGAAGGTTTGTCTGTGGTTTCTGTCTTCAAATTTTTAGAAAATTTGTTTAGAATCTTATAGGTGGCATCCATAGAATCTATGTCAGTGGCATCCATACCAGTGAATAAAGCAGACTTTCTAAAACAAGTATTCCATGTAGGATGCTGAAAATTCCACCACTGGCCTGTGCTTTCTTAGTATCAGGCAAACTGGATGAACAATTGGTGATTTTTTTATTCTATTAAAAATTTTTTTAAAACATTGAAATACAGTTGTATTAGTGTCAGGTGACAGCAAAGTGAGTTGGTGCAAAAGTAATTGTAGTTTTGCATTGTTGAAATTTGCCGTTTGATATAGGAATACATTCTAAGTAAATGTGCTTATGTCATACATCATTTTAATGCACATTTCTCACTTTAGGTTCTTTTGCTAAGGACTTGTTACTTGCTATTATTTTATATTTATTTTATACTATGGAAATGATGTTAAACAAAAAGCAAATTCAAGCGATTTTCTTATTTGAGTTCAAAATGGGTTTTAAAGTAGCAGAGACAACTTGCAACATCAACAGTGCATTTGGCCCAGAAACTGCTAACGAACGTACGGAGCAGTGATGGTTCAAGAAGTTTTGTGAAAGAGACAAGTCTTGAAGATGAGGAGTGTAGTGGCCAGCCACCAGAAGTTGACAATGACCAGTTGAGAGCCATCATCAAAACTGATCCTCTTATGATTACACAAGAAGTTGTCGAAGAACTCAGTGTTGACCATTCTACAGTTTTTTGGCTTTTGAAACAAATTGGAAAGATGAAAAAAGCTCAATAAAGTGGGTACTTCATGAACTGACTGCAAATAAAAAATATTGTCACTTTCAAATGTCATCTTCTCTAATTGTATGCAACAACAACAACCATTTCTCAATCGGATTGTGACGTGCGATGAAAAGTGGATTGTGTATGAGAACTGGCATGACCAGCTCAGTGGCTGGGCTGAGAAGCAGCTCCAGAGCGCTTCCCAGAGCCAGACGGGCACCAGAAAAGGCCATGGTCACTGTCTGGTGGTCTGCTGCCAGTCTCATCCAGTACAGCTTCTTGAATCCCAGTGAAACCATTACATCTGAGAAGCATGCTCAGCAAATCGATGAGCTGCACTGAAAACCGCAGCGCCTGTCTCTGGCCTTGGTGAGCAGAAAGGGGCCAGTTCTCTACAGCAATGCCTAATTGCATGTCATATGACCAGCGCTTCAGAAGTTGAACGAATTGAGCTATGAAGTTTTGCCTTACCTACCATATTCACCTGCCATCTTGCCAACTGACTACCACTTCTTCAAGCATCTTGACAACTTTTTGCAGAAAAAATGCTTCCACAACTAGCAGGAGGCAGAAAATGTTTTCCAGGAGTTCATCAAATCCTGAAGGATAGATTGTTATGTTACAGGGATAAGCAAACCTATTTCTGGTTGGCAAAAATGTATTGATTGTAGTGGTTCCTATTTTGATTACTAAAGATATGTTAGAGTGTAGCTGTAATGATTTAAAATTCACAGTCCGAAACCATAGTTATGTTTGCACCAAGCTAATGTTCTTTTTCAGGTTATTCCCTTTATGGTTTATTACAAGATGCTGGCTGTAGCTCCCTGCTCTCTACAGTTGGGCCTTATTGTTTAAGGTGATTAAAAGTCGAATTGTTGAGACCTCTTTTTAAATCATGTTAAGAGTTTGGCTGTGGGAAGTTGCTAACTCTCTTTTGTCACTGAGAACTAATGGAGTGATCAGTGCAAGGCTCTCTTTCAATTCCCTGGTGGAAGATGGAGCCAGTGAGCAAACATACAAGAAGATGCTCAGCGGGTCAGCCTTGTGAACATGGAGTGAACAGCTCCAGTTTGCTAGGCTTTGTGCTGGCCTGGGCTTCAGCCTGGACCACAAGGGGCACCGAGTAGGCACTGCAGAGACCAGGGTTCTTTCCCTATCGCCCTGTGGTTGAGAACTAGACTCCTTGCTCCGTGCTTTCGTACATGGGCAGGGCTGCACTAGACATTGGTTGACACCTGCTCCAGGTCTTTAAATTCCAGCTGATGAGGGAGCTGCGTTCACTGAAGTTCAGGTCCAGACACCAGGGAGGACAGGGGTCGGTACTGTGTCCTGCATCCTCACTCTCTTCTTTCGCACCCCCTTTCTCCTGACCTTGTACCGAGTTCCTTGTCACATCTCACCTCAAATGGTAGAGTGCCTGGTACCAAGAGTGCCTGGTAATTTGAAAGCAGGAGGAAACACTTTTTTAGATTTTATTTTTTCATTTTAGATGGATAACTTCAAATTTTCTATTTTTAATGATTCTAAAATCATGATAAATTAGAAACTAATGCTATGTAAGTGACTTGTTAGTTACCATTTCTTTGAGAGTAGACACTTTTCCCTGGTATTCAGTAGAATCAGAAGCATTGTGTTTAGTTGTGTGGTTCAATGTGACTTTCAGATATCTGTGAAGCGACTGAGTTGCAGCTGAGAAGCAGCCTCCAGTTGCGTGTTTGCCATGGATAACTAACAGTTTTCTGTATTTATTAACTTGGAAGTAGTTTCTAGAAAGTGAGAGTAAAATTTTAAACTCCCTCTCTTTTCTACTAAATAATTGAAATAGCTATTCACTTGACCTCTTGAAAGTTGGCTCATTTATAAAATAGAGATACCTGACTTCCATACATTACAAGTAGTAAGGGGTCTGAGAAGAACCATTTTGTTACCACTAAACATCTGTGGAAATACAAACTGTTAATTATTGAAGTATCACTAAGCATGACTTTGATTTGATTGCTGGTAGATAACAGTAGTTATCGAATTGTACTAAATCCTCCACTAGGAATTTAGAAATGATGCTCTTTAATATCTGAGTGACTAGATACAGTTAAAGTGATGGAGACCGCACAGCCCCAGGTCACAGAAGACTCTCAAATCTAATTTTTCGAGTCTATATCAATACAGACCTTGTAGCAGAGTATGAAAGACAAACCAACCCACTTTAACACCACACCCTGCATTCCTGAACACATAAGCAAAGTGGGGAATCAAAATTTTTTAATTGTAGCTTGATCTTGTCTCAGGTAAATTTGAAGGAAAGAAAATCCACACATTTGGGGACCTAGAACTGAAAACGTTCTTCATGAAAAGGGATTTGGATGTGAACATGAAAAACATATATCCTGCTTTTCTGATGAAACCTTCAGGGAGGAATAAACCTTGTCCTGTACTCATCCCAAGTTCCCCAGTGTGGACCCTGTAGATTAGCCTGCCAAAGGACAGGTTTCCAAGGAAAAACAAAGAGAAGTATACTAAATTATACATACTCAGTACATACAGGAACACACAGTGATGAGTAATTCACGGAGTATTTTCAGTTTGTACTCATATTCAGTTTTAGCCTAAATGAAAGAAAAGGGGTTTGGAGCTTCTGGGCCAGGGAGGCAAGTTTGGGAAGTCAGTTCAGTCACTCAGTCGTGTCCGACTCTTTGCGACTCCGTGAGCTGCAGCACACCAGGCTTCCCTGTCTGTCAACAACTCCCGGAGCTTACTCAAACTCATGTCCATCAAGTCAGTGATGCCATCCAACCATCTCATCCTCTGTCATCCCTTTATCCTCCTGCCTTCAATCTTTCCTAGCATCAGAGTCTTTTCAAATGAGTCAGTTCTTTGGGTCAGGTGGCCAGACCATTGGAATTTCAGCTTCAGTTTCAGTCCTTCCAAAGAATCACTTCCAGGAGTGATTTCCTTTAAGATTGACTGGTTGAATCTCCTTATAGTCCAAGGGACTTTCAAGAGTCTTCTTCAAGACCATAGTTCAAAAGAATCAATTCTTCTGCACTCAGCTTTCTTTATGGTCCAACTCTCACATCCATACATGACTAATGGGAAAACCATAACTTTGACTAGATGGACATTTGTTGGCGAAGTGATGTCTCTGCTTTTTAATATGCTGTCTAGGTTGGTCATAGCTTTTTTTCCAAGAAGCAAGCATCTTTTAATTTCATGGCTGCAGTCACCATATGCAGTGATTTTTGGAGCCCAAGAAAATAAAATCTGTAATTGTTTACACTTTTTCCCTTCTATTTGACATGAAGTGANTCTGCTTTTTAATATGCTGTCTAGGTTGGTCATAGCTTTTTTTCCAAGAAGCAAGCATCTTTTAATTTCATGGCTGCAGTCACCATATGCAGTGATTTTTGGAGCCCAAGAAAATAAAGTCTGTCACTGTTTCCATTTTTTCGCCATCTGTTTGCATGAAGTGATGGGACTGAATGCCATAATCTTAGTTTTCTGAATGTTGAGTTTTAAGCCAGCCTTTTCACTCTCTTTCATGTTTATCAAGAGGCTCTTTAGTTCTTCTTCACTTTCTACCATAAGGGTAATGTCATCTATGTATCTGAGGTTATTCATATTTCTCCTGGAAATCTTGATTCCAGTTTGTGCTTGATCCAGCCTGGCATTTTTCTTGATGTATTCTGCATATGAGTTAAATAAGAAGAGTGACAGTATACAGCCTTGATATACTCCTTTCCCTATTTAGAACCAGTCCATTGTTCCATGTCCAGTTCTAACTGTTGCTTTGTGACCTGCATACAGATTTCTTAGGAGGCAGGTAAAGCACTTCCCAAAGCCAGACTTGCACCAAAAAAGTCATGGTCACTGTTTGGTGGTCTGCTGCCAGTCTGATCCACTACAGTTTTTTGAATCCTGGTGAAACCAGTACATCTGAGAAGTATACTCAGAAAATAGGTGAGATGCACCAAAAACTGCAATGCCAGCAGCTGGCCTTGGTCAATAGAAAGAACCCAGTTCTTCTCCAGGACAATGCCTGCCACACACAAAAAACCAGTGCTTCAAAAGTGAATGAGTTGGGCTACAAAGTATCACCTCATCCGCCACATTTAGTTGGCCTCTTGCCAACTGATTACCACTTCTTGAATCATCTTGATGACTTTTGCAGGGAAAATGCTTCTGCAGCCAGCAGGTTACTGAAAATACTTGCCAAGAGTTCATCCTGAAGCACAGATTTTTACATTTCAGGAATATACAAACTTATTTCTGGTTGGCAAAAATGTGTTAATTATAATGGTTCCCATTTTGATTAAAAAAGATGAGTCTGAGCCTACTTATAATGATTTAAAATTCACAGCCTGAAACTGCAATTACTTTTGCACCAACCTAATACTTGACCATTAAGTAAAATCTCTTTTTAAAAGTTCACCTTTTAGACAGACACAAACTGGTTTTGTGCAAGTTTTGTGCAAATTATTGTAGCAAATAATTATGGTGTATACTTAGTAGCTTACAGTTTACAAAGTGTTTTTGCACAGAGTGAAGGACAGGTCTCATTGTTCCAATATTAAAAATGAAAGAAAGAGAGAGACTGAGTTAATTCCCTAACATTCAGCTTGTAGGTGTCAGAGCTAGAACCCAAATCTGTGTTCTCTTTCTGACTTCTGCTTCCTCTCTACCTGGTGAAAATTTCTCACCAGGGAGAAATGAATTAACTCCTACAGAGCAGAAGAAATATTCAGTATCCATGAGAATATAGAGAAAATAGACTGAATTAAAGTAATAGCAGCAGTGCCTTCCAGTTGAGTTACAGACCTCAAATTGCTCACCTGACTGAAGGTCTGATAAAAATTAGAATAATGAGATTTCAGGTTTTCTGATGAGGAAGCTAGAGGCAAAACATACAAGTAATTTAAGTAATATTAAACACCACACCACATCTGACTTACTATTTAACGCCAGCTAAGAACTGTCACTAGTCACCTGCCTCTGCAAGGAGGAAGTCCCTGGCCACTGCAGTCACTGACCTTTAACACCCCCTGAAAAGAGTTTAGGGCTGGGAGCAGGAGAGACTATCTGTGCTCTGGATTGCCTGGTAGAACAGGCTTCAAATAGTTAGATACTTTCAGGTAAAGATTTTATGAGCTGAAATTCTTGCACCTTCTCATACCTAGAAAACCACTAAAATCATTAATGGAAGCATCTACTCTTGACTAGCAGCTACCTTCTACCAAAGTATTTGCTTGATTGCCTGTGTGCCTTGTTACTAAAATGACATGTGTACCGACCTCCCCTCTGACTCTCTGGAGCAGTTCCTCAGAGCTTTCTGAGAGGCTGTCTCCTGGGCTGTAGTTCTCATTTCAGATAAAGCTTAACTCACAACCCTCACATTGTGCATTTTTTTTCATGTGAAAATAGTAAATAGGTAATGATTACCCTACAGTTTTGTGGGGTTTTTTTTTGAAAATTGGAGTATAGTTGATTTACAATATTGTGTTAGCTTTGGATGTACAGCAAAGTGTTTCAGTTATACACACACACACACACACACACACACGTGTATGCACACACACACATACATATATCCATTCTTTTTCACATTATTTCCATTACAGATTATTACAAGGTATTGACTATAATTCCCTCTACTATAAGTAGGTCCTTGTTGTTTATCTATTTTATATAAAGTAATGCGTATATGTTGGGTTTCCCATGTGGCTCAGTGGTAAAGAATTCACCTGTGAAGCAGAAGATTCAAGTTCAACCCCTGAGTCAACAAGATCCCTTGAAGAAGAAAATGGCAACCCACTCTAGTATTCTTGCCTGGGGAATCCCATGGACAGAGAAGCCTGGTGGGATATAGTCCATGGGGTTACAAAGAGTTGGATATGACTTAGCCAGTACATGGCAGCAGCAGTGTATATGTTAATACCAAAATTCTAATTTATCCTTTCCTCACTTTCCCCTTTGGTAACTATAAAGTTGTTTTTTCTGTCTGTGAATTGGTTTTTGATTTGTAAATAAGTTCATTTGTATTATTTTTTAAGATTCTATGTATAAGTGATAACATGTGATATTTGTCTTTCTCTGTCTGACTTCACTAGATATCATAATGTCTAGGTCCATTTGTATTGCTGCAAATGGCATTATTTCATTCTTTTTTATGGCTGAATAGTAGGCCATGTATGCGTGTAGCACATCTTCTGTGTCCATTCATCTGCAGGTGGACATTTAGGTTGTCTCCAGGTCTTGTCTATTGTGCATAGTGCTGCTTTGGACTTTGGGGTGCATGTATCAGTTTGAATTAGTTTTCATCTCTTGCAGATACATGCCCAGGAATGGGATTGCACAATCTTATGGTAGCTCTATTTTTAGTTTTTAAGGAACCTCCATACTACTTTCCATAGTGGTTGCACCAGCTTATATTCCCACCAGCAGTGTAGGGGGGTTCCCTTTTCTCCATATTCTCTCCAGCATTTGTTATTTGTAGACTATTAATGATGGTCATTCTGACCAGTGTGCAGGGATACCTTGCTATAGTTTTGATTTGCATTTCTCTGATTAGTAATGTTGAGCATCTTTCCATGTTGCCTATCGGCCATCTTTATGTCTTCTTTGGAGAAATGTCTAGTTATGTATTCTGCCCATTTTTTGATTGGATTGGTTTTTAAAAAAATATTGATTGAGAATATATTCAATACAGAGTTAATTCTGTGCTTGATGGTAAGCCAAGTGCTTTATTCAGATGAGCTATTAGCTAATTGTCATACCAACCCTGTGAGTGAAATGTTACTCCTTTTTTTTTTTATATACTATGTAAGGGAATTGTTACAAAGAAGTTGAGTCACTTGTCCAAGGTCACACAGTTAACACATAGTAGAGGTGGATTTCAATTCAAGTATTTGATTTAAAGCACTTGTCTTAACTATTCATCTTCAGTCTCCAAGCCTCCTTCATTGTGTTGTTGGGTTAGAATGTGTGATGTTTCAGTGATCTCTCAAAGAGTTAAACTGTGGCTAGAGTTAAGAGTTAAAGAGAAGTATTTGGAATCGGTAGGTAAACGATAACAAGATTAGTTTTACAGATAATTGAGTAATTTAGTAAGTATTTGATGGGAGCGCTGTGTATTAAGTGCTTATGGCATGTGTTCTGGTTATGAACACTGCAAGCAAAGCCTTAGGGAAGTGTCAGGAGGAGCGAGAATCAACAGGTCACCAGCTGCAGGAGAGCTGGCGAGAATGGGGTGTCACGGAGAGCCCATGGTGGCTTCCCGCCCTTCCCTAGGGCAGCTCTGTTTCTACACGTGGCTCTGCTGCTGAGCTCTGCCTTCCTGGTAGCTTCTGGGGGCCCTCTGGTGATGTGTGGGACCCTGGATCTGGGCAGTGAAGGACTGGCCTCTGTAGTTGGTAGACCCACCCTCTGTGTGTTTCTCAATGTGTAAACCAGAGTTCCAGATTCTTGTGAGTAGGAACCCAGAAAAAGGGATCGACTATGTCTTTGTTAGAATTGCTGTATCTTTACCCTCTTCTCTGCTCGTATATTTATGGTTGTTTTGCCTCCCTTAGGTCAGGAAGATTTTCCCTTTTGAATATAAATCTCTCTCTGAAAAATACTTGGTTTTCAACTGTTGTCACTTAACTGTGCAAGGCAGGCTTGATTTATGAAAGGCAGGTGTTGATGTCCTGCCAGTAGGAATAATACTTGGTCTGGGGGATTTTCTTGGCAGGAAATACTTTCTTCTAAGGAAGACCATGCATGACTCTTGGCACTTAGAGGTTTATATATACTTATGGCTTCTGAGTAGATTTGGGTGTGAGTACTATAAAAAATATAATAAAATGCAGTCTCTGTGCTGTGGGTGGACCTGGGGTGGGAGGCTGACTTGTGAGGGACTCTGAAATAGACCAGCATGAGAGGATTAAGATGCACCTGCTTTCTTGCATTTCTTGAATTCCACTGGTGACATAGTGGCTCTGAAAATAACTTGTTGCTAACTTGGGCAGAAATGCAGATGGCAGTGCCACAGCTGGAATGGTAGGACTAATTTGGAAGGGTGCCAGCTTCTGCTTGACCACCTTCAGGCTGTTGATTTTCTGATGTTTCCTATTGCTGGCTGGGGTGGGTTGGAGAAGCCAAGACAGAAAAGAGTGCTTCCACCTGGTTCTCAAGCACCTTCCCATATAAGTACTTAGAGACATTCCTTTGAGTTGTGGATGTGGACACCTGAAAATTATTCCCTAAAACATCACCCAATAAATGTACCTTCTGCACAATATTTCAAGAGTTTGCCAGTTTGAAAACTGAAGAAGACAATTTGTATGATAAATATGTGAACAGCCTGAAAACTTAGTAAGGTCCAAATTTAGACATACATACACATAAATGCTAAATAAACTGGAAGGAAAAGGGAGAGGGAAGAGACTAATGTTAGCTTTTTTTCCTTAGAGAGAGTAGCTTTTCATTAAATAGAATGGCTGACTGAAAAGTTCTTTCAGTGTTTTCTGATGAACGTAGAGAAATCTTACATCTAATTAAATTCACTTCATACCTAAAAGTTTGCACAAAGAGATTGATTATAGTTAAATGCTTATGACTAACAAAACAAACAGAAGTTGTCCATAAAAGATATTTGCTGGAACTTTTAACATTCTTGTTTTCGCCAGTGAAATGTAATGATAATTTGAAAGATTTTTTATTTCTTGAAAGTTTTCTTTCAGTTGAAATGCCATTTGTTTTCCTGGCTGTAGATGGCTTGTGGGCACATCAGTAGTTATGAAACCATAAGCTACTGGTTGCTGAAAATTACAGCAGTCTTTTTCTTTTTTTTAAAGTAGAAATTGATAAACTGATTTTAAAGTTTATAAGGAAAAGCAAGGACATAAAATAGCTAAAATAATATGGAAAAAAAAAAAAAACACACAAGACAAGAGGACTTACATTACCTGAAACTGAGACATGCTTTAAAGATGTAACGAGGACAGTATGGGATTAGCAAAAGAATGTACCTATAGAGCAATGGACTACAGAATGAAGCAGGAAAAAGGCTAATGGAGTTTTGCCAAGAGAACACACTGGTCATAGCAGACAGCCTCTTCCAGCAACACAAGAGAAGACGCTACACATGGACATCACCAAAGTAGTCGACACCAAAATNACGAGGACAGTATGGGATTAGCAAAAGAATGTACCTATAGAGCAATGGACTACAGAATGAAGCAGGAAAAAGGCTAATGGAGTTTTGCCAAGAGAACACACTGGTCATAGCAGACAGCCTCTTCCAGCAACACAAGAGAAGACGCTACACATGGACATCACCAAAGTAGTCGACACCAAAATCAGATTGATTATATTCTTGGCAGCCAAAGATGGAAAAGCTCTATATAGTCAGCAAAAACAAGACAGGGAACTGACTGTGGCTCAGATAATGAACTCCTTATTGCCAAATTCAGACTGAAATTGAAGAAAGTGGGGAAAACC
>SJYA01006378.1:0-21187 GCA_006410615.1 Neotragus moschatus
TTCATGTGTTTGTTAGCCATCTGTATGTCTTCTTTGGAGAAATGTCTATTTAGTTCTTTGGTCCATTTTGTCTCCTTTGTCATAGATTAATTGACCATAAGTGAGTGGGTTTATTTCTGGGCTTTCTATCTGATTCCTTTGAACTATATGTCTTTTTAGGTGCAAGTACCATACTGTTTTGGTTATAGTAACTTTGTAGTATAATCTGAAGTTAGGGAGTGTGATTCCTCCAGCTCTGTTCTCCTTTCTCAAGATTGATTTGGCTCTTTGAGGCCTTTGTATTTTCATACAAATCAAAAAAATTTTTGTTCCCATTCTGTGAAAAATGCCACTGGTAATTAGATAGGAATTGCATTGAATCTGTAGATTGTTTGGGTAGTATAGTCATTGTAACAATTTTGATTCTTTCAATCTAAGACAAGTATATCTTTCTATCTGTTTGTGTGGTCTTTAAGTGAGATTTAAAAATTTAAATGTTTTCTTAATTTTTCTTTCTGATATTTGTTAATGTATAGAAATACAACAAGTTTCTCTGTATTAATTTTGTATCCTGAAACTACTAAATTCATTGATGAAATTTAGTATTTAAGGCAATGACACCCCATTCCAGTACTCTTGCCTGGGAAATCCCATGGACGGAAGAGCCTCGTAAGCTACAGTCCATGGGGTCACTAGAGTCAGACACGACTGAGCGACTTCATTTCCNCTGTATTAATTTTGTATCCTGAAACTACTAAATTCATTGATGAAATTTAGTATTTAAGGCAATGACACCCCATTCCAGTACTCTTGCCTGGGAAATCCCATGGACGGAAGAGCCTCGTAAGCTACAGTCCATGGGGTCACTAGAGTCAGACACGACTGAGCGACTTCATTTCCACTTTTCCCTTTCATGCACTGGAGAAGGAAATGGCAACCCACTCCAGTGTTCTTGCCTGGAGAATCCCAGGGACGGGGGAGCCTGGTGGGCTTCCGTCTATGGGGTTGCACAGAGTTGGACACGACTGACGTGACTTAGCAGCAGCAGCAGCAGTGGCAACTTTAGGATTTTCTGTGTATAGCATACTGTAAATGGTGATAGGTTTTTTTCTTCCTTTCCAATCTGGGTTCCTTTTATTTCCTTTTCTTCTCTTATTACAGTGGCTAGAACTTCCAAAACTATTAATATGTTGAATAAAAGCGGCAACACTGGATAACCTCATCTTATTCCTGATCTTACAGGAAATGCTTTCAGCTTTTCACCATTGAGAGTGGTGTTTGCTGTAGTGATGTTTGCTGTCATATATGGCTTTTATCATATTGAGGTAGGTTCTCTCTATACTCACTTTCTAGAGAGTTTTATCTTAAGTGGATATTGAATACCATGGACAGAGGAGCTAAAGGCTGTGGTCCATAGGGTCACAAAGAATTGGATAGGACTGAACCAAAATCACTGCAGATGGTGATTGCAGCCATGAAATTAAAAGATGCTTACTCCTTGGAAGAAAAGTTATGACCAACCTAGATAGCATATTCAAAAGCAGAGACATTACTTTGCCAACAAAGGTCTGTCTAGTCAAGGCTGTGGTTTTTCCTGTGGTCATGTATGGATGTGAGAGTTGGACTGTGAAGAAGGCTGAGCACCAAAGAATTGATGCTTTTGAACTGTGGTGTTGGAGAAGACTCTTGAGAGTCTCTTGGACTGCAAGGAGATCCAACCAGTCCATTTTGAAGGAGATCAGCCCTGGGTGTTCATAGGAAGGCCTGATGCTAAAGCTGAAACTCCAGTACTTTGGCCACCTTATGGGAAGAGTTGACTCATTGGAAAAGACTCTGATGCTGGGAGGGATTGGGGGCAGGAGGAGAAGGGGAAGGGGATGACAGAGGATGAGATGTCTGGACGGCATCACTGACTTGATGGGTATGAGTCTGAGTGAACTCTGGGAGTTGTTGATGGACAGGGAGGCCTGGCGTGCTGCGATTCATGGGGTCGCAGAGAGTCGGACATGGCTGAGCGACTGGACTGAACTGAACTGAAGCAACTTAGCAGGCACGCATGCACAATGATTTGCAGATATTGAAAAACCCTTGCATTCCCGGGATAAATTCTAATCAAGGGTGATGTATGATCTTTTTAACGCATTGTTGAATTAATCTTGCTAGTATTTTATTGAGGGTTTTTGTTTATTTGTTTGGTCGTGTTGGGTCTTAGTTTTGGCCCTTGGGAGCTTTGATGTTTCGTGTGGGATCTTTTGTTGTGGCACTGGGACTCTCTAGTTGTGGCATTTGGGCTCAGTTGCTACACGGTGTGTAGGATCTTGCACTTCTGTGGTGGCTCAGATGGTAAAGAATCTGCCTGCAATGTGGGAGACCTGGGTTCGATTCCTAGGTTGGGAAGATCCCCTGGAGGAGGCATGGCCACCCACTCCAGTATTGCCTGGAGAATTCCGTGGACAGAGGAGCCTGGTGGGCTACAGTCCATGGGGTCGCAAGAGTTGGACACCTGAGGGACTAAGCACAACACAGCATGGAGGATCTTAGTTCCCTGACCAAGGACTGAACCTGCATCCTCTGCATTGCAAGGCGGATTCTTAACCACTGAATTATCAGGTAAGTCCCTTTGTTGAGGAATTTTGCATCTATATTGATCAGTGATATTGGCCTGTAGTTTTCTTTTTTGTGATCTCCTTGTCTGGTGTTGGCATCAGGGTGATGGTGGTCTCATTGAATGAGTTTGGGAGTGTTCTTTCTTCTGTGGATTTTTGGGATAGTTTCAGAAGGATGGGTGTTGACTGTTCTCTAAATGTTTGATAGAATTCACCTGTGAAGCCGTCTGGTCCTGAACGTCTGTTTGCTGGGAGTTTTAAAATTACTGATTTAGTCTAAATACTAGTAATCGGTCTTTATATTTTCTGTGTGTCCCTGCTTCAGTCTGGGGAGAGTGTCCCTTTCTAAGAGTCAGTCAGTTTCTTCCAGGATGTCCATTCCCTTGGGGTATACCTGACTGTAGTAGTCTCTTCTGGTCCTTTACGTTTCTGTGGTGCTGGTTGTAGCTCCTCCTTTTTCATATTTGATTTATTGATTTAAGCGCTCTCCCTTTTATTCTAGATGAGTCTGGCTGAAGGTTTATCAGCTTTTTCTTTTCAAAGAACCAGGCTTTTGTTTCTTTGATCTTTTCTGTTTTTTTTTTTTAAATTTATTTATTTGTTTTAATTGGAGGCTGATTACTTTACCATATTGTGGTTTTTGCCACACACTGACATGAATCAGCCATGGGTGTACATGTGTCCCCCGGTCCCCCTCCCGCCCCCTCCCATCCCTCTGGGTGGTCCCAGTGCACCAGCTTTGAGTGCCCTGCTCCATGCATCGAACTTGGACTGCTCGTCTGTTTCACATATGGTCCTATACATGTTTCAGTGCTCTTCTCTCTTAAAGTCTCCTGTTTCATTTATTTCTGTTCTGATCTGTATGCTTTCTTTCCTTCTACTAACTTTGGATTTTGTTTATTTCTTCTTTCTCTAGTTGCTGTAAGTGTAAGGTTAGGTTGTCTGAGATTGTTTCCTGAGGCCTATTGCTATGAACTTTCCTCTTAGAACTGCTTTGCTGCATAGACTAATAGTAATATCTTTGTCTTCTGCATTCTTCTACTGAAGTTCTCTTTTTCTTCTTTGGTCTGTTGCCACTTTGCCCTTTTGCTTTAGGATTTTAATTTGTGAGGTGAAGACAGTGGGCATGATTTTCTCCTGCATTGCAGGCGGATTCTTTACCAACTGAGCTATCAAGGAAGTCCTTTATTATAGATAATTGCCTTGAATGCTGGCTAGTGTGGACTTGACCTTTCAAAATGCAAGGCCAAAGATCATATTTTTACTTGTGTGGGATTTTTTTGTTGCTTTGATCTCAGAGGGATCGATGGATGCAAGTGTCGAGAAGACTAAGGGAGATGAGGGCAGGTGTGTGGTCAGGAGCTCTGGGGCCATGTTCAGTCCCTCAACTCATGGTAGTGTCTTACATTTCTTGGAAGACGCAGAATAGATTCAAATACCTGAGGCTAGGAGCAAAGCAGGCCTCCATACTTCTGCCAAGTTCAAGTTCCTTTTAACTCTGAATGTCTTCTGGGATCATTCTTTTGAAAAAACACTACTGTAGTTTTTTTCATAAGGATGAAACCCCAGCACTCTAAATTCATGCTGCCTATTGTGGAGCCTAGTATTATAGAATCTGTTTGCCTCTAAATAAAGAAATATAGTAAGTTTCGACAGCATGTCAGTCAGCTGTCCCAGACACCACTCAGAAGTTGAGGTGTTTTGAGGTTGTATATTCACCTGTGTCTGGAGGGTTGAGGACTCTGGACATATTTTGAATTAGGAAATAAATACCTATGTGATTACATGGCTTATTGTTTATTGTAAAACATATCACCTTACGTTAGAGTCCAGTGACTTGTGATCTGCGTTCAGAAAACTTTTGCCTCAATAATTAAAAAAAAACCCCTTTTCTTGCCATTTGGCTTTTTAACGTGTTCAGGCCATGCTTTTCTTTTGGTACCTTTCTAATTGAGATGAAATTGGCATAAAACAAACACTGTGAATATTTTTTGTCAAGAGAATTTAAGAAAGGTTAATTGACTCAGCACTTGGTTCATTTATTTGAATTCAGTAGCTGATAGGCCAGGATGGTATATAAAGCCAGTTCAGTGCCTTGAAGGAGACCATGGCCTCCAAGGGGGATAAAAATATAAACGGATAATAATAGAGACATGTGCAGTGTGTCCCGTGACTGCCAAGGATGTTGAGTGCACATTCCTTCTTGAGCCCACCTCTGAAAATGGTGGGTCTTTTCCTCTTGCTCAATATTTTTGTAGTGACTTCTCTCACTTCTTTGTCTTGATGTTTTCAGTTAGAGATTTCATATGAAAGTTAGAATTTTGTCAGCTACTTCAGGCTTCTCAGTATTTCTTGCTTCTATGATTCAAAGACAGAAATTAGAGTGGTAATGCTTGATGTTAGTCGGTTAGAATTATAAAAGGTGCAGTTGATATAAAATTGGATATAAAAATGTATTTTTGAATGTTGGAGTATGAATTTGGCATTCTACCGGGTATGTTTTTCCTGCAAGTGTGTGGCAAGACTGTTGGCCAATAAAATCCAGGGCTGTTTGCTTACTTAAGCCTGAACTATATTGCATATATTTTAATTTTTATTGTATGTTTCACCCTCATTACCTTAAAAAACCCAAGCCGAAAAAGTATACTTCCTATTTTCTTTGCTTTGAAATATCCTGAAGCTTCATCTCTTCTCTATTCTTTTTTTTTGTTACTTAAATCTCTTATGTGTTTGAAAATGATAATAGCAGTGCCTTTTTCTTTTATACTGGTAAATGGACAACATTTATAGAGATCCCTGGAAGTCACAGAGAAAGGACTAAGTCAAATTTGAAATGGTATTATGCAATATGAATATATTATTTTCTTATATTAAGCTGAGTTTTATTAAGGTGAATTTTTCTCAGAGCTAATCTTTTTTTAAAAAGTTGCTTGCCATTTATTTGTTTATTTGGCTGCGCTGGGTCTTGGCCACTACGTGTAGGCTTTTCCGGTGGTGAGCAGGGGCTGCTGTCTAGCTGCGGTGCGTGGGCTTCTCACTGAAGAGTCTGGGCTCCGGGGTGTGCAGGCCAGTGGCTGTGGCGTGCAGTCATTTTAAATGTCTTGGTAATTGTGGCATCTTCCCAGGTCAGGGGACCCTGCATTGGCAGGTGGATTCTTAGCCACTGGACTGCCAGGGACGTTTAATACTACTCTTTTTTAAATGTGAAGACGTCAGTCTTCTTTTAAAATAATTACACTATTTAGACTCCTTCATTTTTCTATTTTTACATGTTACATTACACAAGGACACAAGGACTCAAACCAAGAAGTTGAATGCCAGTGTCTTTGAAAGTGGAAGTTGCTCAGTCACGTCCGACTCTTTGAGACCCCATCCATGGAATTCTCCAGGCCAGAATACTGGAGTGGGTAGCTGTTCCCTTCTGCAGGGGATCTGTCCAACCCAGGGATTGAAACCAGGTCTCCTGCATTACAAGCGGATGCTTTATCAGCTGAACCACCAGGGAAGCCAAATAGTTTAAAATAGTTACTCTGTTTAAATTCCCTCACTTCTCTATTTTTAGACATTTCTAAACTGGTACAACTGTCATTTTCTTTTTTATTTTATAGAGTATGGTATCTTTGAAATGTTAGTTAAAAAAAAAAAAATCCCTCTAAAGTTTCTTCCTTGACCCATGAAAATGTAAGAACTGACTTCGGTTGACTTCACTTTAATACTCATATTTTAGTAAAATCTTGCAATATGTTGCTCAAGTGCTAGAAAATAATATTTTTAGCTCAATTTTAAACCTTAACTGAAGTTTTATTTAACCTTTCTCTATGTGAATAGCTTAAAGGGCAACTTATAAGGTTACATATTACAGTTTTACAGAAAGATCTTTTTCTTCCTTTCATTATCTTGACAGCCGAGAAAGTCAAGGGAAGAGTCAACAGACTGGTCTAATGGGAATTTGTTCCATGTACTGGAATTTGCTTCCTCCTTGGTATGAGAGCTTGTATTTGTGGTGCACAAAGTGACGTTGTGTAAAAATGTGAAAGACAGGTGTTTACTCTGGCCTTGACCAAGGTGAGAGTTTGAAATAGGAGAACTGGGCTCTGTATAGGAGGGAACAGGGAACTTGACGGATCTGTCGGTTTTGTCCCCTGTCATTGAAATCAGAGACTCAGTGAAGGAGATATAATTTCCCAACTTAATACAGCCTTAAAATCTTTTTTCTTTTGGTTGATGTATTTTAAGCAATTGAATACGTTTTCCATAAATTTTACTGCCTTCCATTTATCTTTGAATAGATGCCAGCAGAGAGATATTTAGAAGGTGATGCACAACAATAAAACGAACTGTTAGAAAAGTCCTTTTGTGGCATTCCTCAAGTGTGTGCTGGTAGAAAAATTACTGTCATTTGATAGTGGAATGTTGGAAGTGATTTTATTTACTATTTAGAAATAACACAAATGAGCCTTGCTTTTTCAGTTCACAGGTTCAAAACATTTAGTTATGCCTCACTAGCTCAAATCTTTGTTCATTACACTGTACACTGGTGAAATTAAATGTGACACATTGCAATGTTGGATCAGCCCCACAGATTTAAAATACAGGGTTTGATTGAATGCTGGAGAAAAAAATAAAAAAGAAAGATACTGTTTAATGTCAGAAATGATTTCTGAAATTTTGTTTTTAGCTTAAAGTTGGTTCAAGAAAATGTCCCAGTGATGGCAGAGGGAAAAGACTGTGAAGAATATTTGATTATAGGTTGTCCTGTTGAAACGAAAAGAGAGTCTTAGGCATTGAAGGAGCAAATAATTTTTCTTTCTTTTTTCAATTTTAAGTACATATCCTTTTTTTTATTTGAAAAAAAAAAGTATTTATTTATTTAGCTGTGCCGGATCTTAGTTGTGAGTACTTGGGATCTTTGATTTTCATTGTGGCATGGAGCTTCCTTCATAGTTCAGTTGGTAAACAATCTGCCTGCAATGCAGGAGACCTGGATTTGATCCCTGGGTCGGGGAAAGTCCCTTGGAGAAGGAAATGGCAACCAACTCCAGTATTCTTGACTGGAGAATTTTATGGACAGAGGAGCCTAGTGGGCTCCAGTCCATGGGGTTGCAAGAGGCAGACACAACTTAGTGACTAAACCACAGTCACTATGCAGGGTCTTTAGGTTAGATGTTTAGACGAGATTGCAACATGGGCCGTCTAACTCCTTGACCAGGGATGAACCTGTGCCCCCTGCATTGTAAGTGTGGAGTTTTAGCCACTGAATCACCAGGGAAGTCCCAAGCAAATAATTTTCAAAGCCAGGCTCTTGGTATCTCTGGTGCCTAGTATGGCTAGTCCCTGGCAGAGTGTGCTTCCAGTGCTGTGTTTGCCGGCTCCAGCAGTACACACATGTTCAGTGACCATTTGGCCTTGAAACATCCACTTTTACCCTCTGGCTACCCAAGGACATGTGTGCATGAAGGTCAGAGCCTTGGGCTGCTTGCTGTGAGGCTCATAGATGTTGAGAGAGGAGAGCTGCCTTAATATAATGGCCGTATTTTCCAGGGAATTCTTCAGAGGCTACCTTCTTTTTTTTTTTTGAAATTTTAGTAATTATTTTATTTAACCTAATCCGTCCAAAGTGTTGTTTTTCCAACATGTAATCAATATGGACATATTGTTGGTGACTTCCCTGGTGGTCCAATGGCTAAGACTATACATTCCCAATGCAGGGGGCCCGGGTTGCATGCCTGCTCAGAGAACTAGATCCCACAGGCTGCAACTAAGAAGTCGCATGCTGCAATTGAAGAACCTATAGGCTGCGATAAAAGATGCCGTGTGCTGCGACCCGGCGCAACCAAATACATATTTTTTAAATGAACATATTATTAATGAGATCGTTTACATTCTCTTTTCATACTCCGTCTTTGAAGTATGAACTCTGGTGAGGATTTTATATTTAAAGCACCTCTATATTTGAATGCCCACTTTTCATCAGAAAGGCTTGATCTCTGTTGAGATTGTATAAAATGTATAGTTGAAAAAGTAGTTTCGCACCCAAGTTGTTCTAGTAACTGAATCAGTATCAATTTTAGACTTCAATTAATTAAAATGAAATAAACTTTAGGTCCCTTAGTCGCAGAAGCCACATTCCAAGTTTCAGTAACCTTGCATGGCTAAAGGTGACCTTGTTGGACAGTGTAGTGTTGGAGATTACCCCTTTGGGCTCCAGAACCAGTCTGTGGAGGCCATCTTCTAGTTCTTTTGCTTACTTAATTTAGTACAGGACCATCTCTCAATGGCGTCTCTAACTTGCACTTCATTTTTATAATTGCTATTTTTTTTGGCCATACCTGCAGCAACTAGGATCTTAGTTCCCTGACCAGAGATTAAACCTGTGCCCCGTGCATGGGAAGCATGGAGTCTTAACCGCTGGACTGCCAGGGAAGTCCTATAAATCGTACTTTAGTATTCATAAGATATATGAGCATTTTCTGTGGCCTAAAATCACCTGTCATTTGTTTCAAGGGTAAAGGGCAGGGGGTTGGAAGTCTGACTTGGGTTTCAGTCCTAGCTCTGCCACTGTATGATTTGACTTCATCTCTTTAAGCTCCAGCTTTCTTGTCTATAAAATGAGTGTTCATTTGTTCATTCATTTTTTTTTGTTCCTTCATTCAACAAATATTAAGTAAGTTCTGTGTGCCAGGCTTATCCTCGGTGCTGGAAAATGAGCAGTGAGCAAAGCAGACAAAACTCCTGCTCTCAAAGGATCTTGCATGCTACTGGGGAGATGGACTATAAAATAATAGAAGTGAAATATAATATGCTAGATGGTGACAGTTGCTACAGAGAAAAATAGAACGTTCAGGGATAGAGTGACAAGAGAGGAAGGTGATTCCTGTCTGCTTTACATGGTCGACAGTAGACAGAGAGGGCCTCTGTGTGGAGGTGCCATGTCGGCAGAGATGTACGTGAAGAGCGGAAGGGTATTTGAGGATTCCTGGGGATAGATGATCTCAGGGAGCACTGAACAAGAGGCAGAGCAGCGGGGAGAGCCAGGTTACAGGGGGTGAGGGCCAGTGCAGCCGTGGTGCCAGTGCATACCTCTTGGGCTGGCTTAGAGGATGGCGTGAGATGACTTTTGATATGCATTTTGCACTGAAAAAAATGCCATAACAAATGAGAACTGTTGTAGGAATGCAGGAAGGTTTAGTAGTATGAAGCTTATTAAAGATATTCATCATCTTGTTAAATATAAATAGAAAAAAATCATATCATTTTTATAGGAAAGGCATGTGATAAAATTCAATATTGATTATTGATTTCTTTTTTTAAAACCCTCAAAATGTAGTAGGAAAATATCCTTAGTAAACTATGTGCTTCTCAACCTAAAAACCATCTCAGGCTTAGCAGGAAATTTGTGACCATTGAAATCAGAAACAAAATTAAGATATCTACTGTTTTCACTCTTTATTAATGGTATTTTGGAATCACAAGTTAATGCCGGTGAACAATAGAATGAAAAAGAAGTTAGAGAGGTTTGATGAATAGTAATATATGACTAGACTACTCCATGGAATCAAATGAAAAGTTAACTATAAAGAGTAATCATATTTATAAATGTGCCTGGATGTCAAAATAATATGTCAACATTCATACCTGTTGAATATACTAGCAACTAGTTTAAATGTTCAGTTCAGTTCAGTCACTCAATCATGTCTAACTCTGCCACCCCATGGACTGCAGCATGCCAGGCTTCCCTGTTCATCACCAACTCCCTGAGCTTGCTCAGACTCATGTCCATCAAGTTGGTGATGCCATCCAACCAACCATGTCATCCATCCTCCGTTGTCCCCTTCTCCTCCTGCCTTCAGTCTTTTCCAGCGTCAGAGTCTTTTCCAGTGAGTCACTTCTTTGCATCAGGTGGTCAAAGTATTAGAGTTTCAGCTTCAGCATCAGTCCTTCCAATGAATATTCAGGACTGATTTCCTTTAGGATTGACTGGTTGGATCTCCTTGCTGTCCAAGGGACTCTCGAGTCTTCTCCAACGCCACAGTTCAAAAGCGTCAATTCTTTGGCTCTCAGCTTTCCTTACGGTTCAACTCTCACATCTATACATGACTACTGGAAGAACCATAGCTTTGACTCTGTGGACCTTTGTCACCAAAGTGATATCTGTGCTTTTTAATATGCTGTCTATGCTTGTTATACCTTTTCTTCCAAGGAACAAGTGTCTTTTAATTTCACTGCTGCAGTCACCATCGGCAGTGATTTAGGAGCCCTCCAAAATAAAGTCTCTCACTGTTTCCACTGTTTCTCCATCTATTTGCCATGAAGTGATGGGACTGAATGCCATGATCTTCGTTTTTTGAATGTTGAGTTTTAAGCCCCCTTTTTCACTCTCCTCTTTCACTTTCATCAAGAGGCTCTTTAGTTCCTCTTCACTTTCTGCCATAAGGGTGGTGTCATCTGCATATCTGAGGTTATTGATATTTCTCCCGGCAATCTTGATTCCAGCTTGTGCTTCATTCAGTTTGGCATCTTGCATGATATACTCTGCATATAAGTTGAATAGGGTGACATTATACAGCCTTGATGTACTCCTTTCTCAATTTGGAACCAATCCATTGTTCCATGTCCAGTTCTAACTGTTGCTTCTTGACCTGCATACAGATTTCTTACGAGGCAGGTTAGGTGGTCTGCTGTTCTCATCTCTTTTCCACAGTTTGTTGTGATCCACACAGTTCAAGGCTTTAGCGTAGTCAATGAAGCAGAAGTACATGTTTTTTGGGAATTCTCTTGCTTTTTCTTTGATCCATTGAATGTTGGCAGTATGATCTCTGGTTTCTCTGCATTTTCTAAATCCAGCTTATACATCTGAAAGTTCTCAGTTCAACATACTGTTGAAGCCTAGCTTGAAGGATTTTGAGCATACCTTGCTAGCGTGTGAAATGAGTGCAGTTGTGCAGTAGTTTGAGCATTGTTTGGCATTGCCTTTCTTTGGGATTGGAATGAAAACTGACCTTTTCCAGTCCTGTGGCCACTGCTGAGTTTTCCAAATTCGCTAGTATGTTGAGTTCAGCAGTTTAATAGCATCATCTTTTAGGATTTGCAGTAGCTCAACTGGAATTCCATCACCTCCACTAGCTTTGTTTGTAGTGATGCTTTGTAAGGCCACTTGACTTCACATTCCAGACTGTCTGGCTCTAGATGAGTGATCACACCATCATGGTTATCTGGGTCATTAGAATCTTTTTTGTTTGGTTCTTCTGTGTATTCTTGTCACCTTTCCTTAATCTCTTCTGCTTCTGTTAGGTCCATACTGTTTCTGTCCTTTATCAAGCCCATCTTTGCATGAAATGTTTCCTTGGTATCTCTAATTTTCGTGAAGAGATCTCCAGTCTTTCCCATTCTGTTGTTTTCCTCGATTTCTTTGCACTGATCCCTGAGGAAGGCTTTCTTATCTCTCAGTGCTCTTCTTTGGAACTCTGCATTCAGATGGATATATCCTTCCTTTTCTCCTTTGCCTTTCGCTTCTGTTCTCTTCCCAGCTATTGAAAGCCCTCCTCAGACAACCATTTTGCCTTTTTGCATTTCTTTTTCATGGGGATGGTCTTGATCACTGCCTCATGTACAATGTCACAAACCTCCGTCTATAGTTCTCTAGGCACTCTATCAGAAATCTAATCCCTTGAATCTGCTTGTCACTTCCACTATATAATTGTTAGAGATATGATAAAGGTCATACCTGAATGGGGTAGTGGGTTTCACTACATTCTTCAATTTAAGTCTGAATTTGGCAATAAGGAGTTCATGATCTGAGCTGTAGTCTGCTCCAGGTCTTGTTTTTGCTGACTGTATAGAGCTTCTCCATCTTTGGCTGAAAAGAATATGATCAGTCTGATTTCAGTATTGACCATCTGGCGATGTCCATGTGTAGAGTTTAAATGTAGTGAAAGAAAAAACAATTACCATAAAAAAGTATTAAATACCTAAGAATAAACTTAAGAAATATGTAAGATATATATGAAGATATTGAAAAATGCTCCTGAAGGGGATACATAAATGATATGAGGCCTGTCATATTCTGGAATATAGAGATGCTGGTTCTCCTTAAGTTAATGTGTATCTTTAATGCAATTCCACTAAAATAACAAGATTTTCAGGGGCTAAACAACCTTATTCTGTGCTCATATGGAAAAATAAGTAAGCATGAACAGCTCGGCCGTTTCTGAGAAGAAATTAAAACATACTGCAAGATTACAATAATTGAAACATTTGTATTACTAAATGTCATGTTTAGTGTATGACAAAGGATGGCATTTCAAGTTAATTGGAGAAAGATGCTCTGTTCGATAAATAGTGGTCGGATAACCAGGTGGCCATCTGGAGTGGGGAAAGAATAGGCTATTTAGAACAGTATCTCAAGTGTTAAGCAAAACTGATCTATGTTAAACAGAAATTTAAAAAATATTTTATGGAGAAAAGCATGGGAAAGTTATTTTATAATCTTGGAGTACATATGGTCTAAGTAAGAGAGAAAAAAGAGAAGCTGTAAAAGAGATTGATAAACTTGATTACTTTAGAAAACTAACAGAAAAAAATCCTGCATAAAAGAAGACTAAGAAAATTGGGAAGAAATTTTTGCTTCTCATACTGCAAAGGGACTAATTTCCCTAATGAAGAGTTTCTACAGGTCCATAAGAACAATTCCAACAACCCAGTAGAAAAATGGACAAAGGATACAGATAGTCTATAGGAAGAAAAATAATGGTGTCTTTCAAACATATTGAGAAGATGCTGAACCTGCTCATTTTAAGAGAGATGCACATTACAACTAAATCGAGGTACCATTTATCACTGTTTGATGGGCAGAGATTAAGAAATTGTATAACCTATTCTGTAGACAGAATGAGTACAAAACAATAGTCTCTTTTGTGGGCAATTTGGCAAAATCTATAGGACTGATGCTGAAGCTGAATCTCCAGTACTTTGGCCACCTCATGCGAAGAGTTGACTCACTGGAAAAGACCCTGATGTTGGGAGGGATTGGAGGCAGGAGGAAAAGGGGATGATAGAGGATGAGATGGCTGGATGGCATCACTGACTGGATGGGCGTGAGTCGGAGTGAACTCTGGGAGTTGGTGATGGACACGGAGGCCTGGTGTGCTGCGATTCATGGGGTCGGGAAGAGTCAGACACGACTGAGTGACTGAACTGACTGAACTGAACTGAGTTGAGGAATTATGAGTTTAACATAGAGAAGATATGTCTTCTACCTCTGTCTTCCCTGTTTCAGTTCAGTTCAGTTCAGTTCAGTCGCTTAGCCGTGTCTGACTCTCTGCGACCCCATGAATCGCAGCACGCCAGACCTCCCTGTCCATCACCAACTCCCAGAGTTCACTCAGACTCACGCCCACAGAGTCAGTGATGCCATCCAGCCATCTCATCCTCCGTCGTCCCCTTCTCCTCCTGCCCCCAATCCCTCCCAGCATCAGGGTCTTTTCCAATGAGTCAACTCTTCGCGTGAGGTGGCCAAAGTACTGGAGCTTCAGCTTTAGCATCATTCCTTCCAAAGAAATTTTTACCAGCATTTAATTTTGAACACATCACCTCCCTTGTGCATGCTAAGTCTCTTCAGTCATGTCCGTGTCTTTGTGATACCATAGACTGTAGCCCACCAGGCTCCTCCGTCCATGGGATTCCCCAGTCGAGAACACTGGGGTGGGCTGCCATGCCGTCCTCCAGGGGATCTTCCCGACCCAGGGATCGAACCTGCATCTCTTATGTCTCCTGCGTTCTCTGACAGCTCCCTTACCACCAGCACCACCTGGGAAGCCCTGTTCCCTGCTGTTACTGTGCTTTAGTTTTGTCACCTATAAAATTCATGGATTGGGCTGAGGTCCATCCATTTTAAGACTCTTGAATTATTATTAATATGTTTGAGTGGAATCGGGGAAGACTGTGGGCCTCAGTAGAACATTTTGTTCTTATCTTCAAGTTTTCACATAACCTGTCTCAGTTCAGCTCTTTTGGAGAATGAAATTATTCAATAATCAGCTCATCGTCAACACTATGAATCTGAAAACTTCCTGAATTGTTTGAGGCTTGTACTTGATTGATTGATTTGTTAATTACTCTCCAGGAAAGCACTTGATTACAGTACGGGTCCATTAATCCAATGCTATGGAAAAATCCACACCTCCTATAAAAACGCCCCTCTGCATTCATTTTGCCGATACGGGGAGAAATCTGTGATGTGGCTGCTAATTATCTTCCCCTCTCCGCCCACAACCTGCACAGCGTTCGTCTCATGGTTTGCTGTGCTTTTTGTGCACTCCCCACCTATTAGCAGATTTCTGAACTCAGCACAGTAGAGGTCTGAATTCACTGAATTTATGCCACCTGCAAATGAGGTTTAAATTTGTCCCTGTTTTGAAATTAGGAAAATGACACAGCCATTGCATAGAAGGGTTGTGAACTTGAATTTGATTTTGTTAAGTGGAGGTAGAATGTTTTGTTAGAAGGAAAGCACTTGCCTGGGCAGAGATTTGGGTGTGACTCACTTGTGAACTGCCAACTCCTCACCCCCTTATTAGCAGGAGATATATTTTGTTTTTAAGGGAAGTGACAAAGAGAGAATTATAAAGACCCAGTGAATTTTAAGAGAGTCCTTTCAATTTACTTTAATTCCGTTTAACCTTGCTTTCCATGTTATCCTGTGCATTACTCTCAAGGAACTCAGCTTCCTTTTGAAGTCTCCAAGCGTGGCTGCTGGCGGAATCCTGCTGGTAAAATAGAAGTGATTCTCAGTAAGCCCTTCCTGATACATAGGGATGCCTTGCTGCCCAAGTAAAAGCATATGTGTGTGAGTGCCTATAAAGGAGTGAAAGGGCAGAATGTATGGTAATGGATACTGAAGTGGGAGGAGTGTTTCTCATGAATTAGAGATGCCCTTTCATAATTCAAGAGTCACAGAATGAGAAAAGGCTTGACATCACCTGAAAAGCATCTGGAGGCAATCTGTAATTCTTAAGAGGCAGTAGGAGAGCCTGTCTCTCTCCAGTACATGATAATAAAACAGTTCATGTGGGATTATGGAACAAGTAGAATTCTCTCTTACTTCTAAGTCATTGTAAAATTGCTTGAGATGAAAGGCCCAGAGATTTGATTATGAATTATACTTTGAGGTCATAGGTGCTAAATATCGGAGCTGAGTAAAGAAGGCAGATTTGAAGGCACTGAAGAAATTTTAATGTGAAGAATTTGTTTATTTGCATGTGAAGTGTTATCCCTTGCCTCTCAGGCCCCGTACACACTTTTTCTGTGCCTAGGCATTGCTACAATTATATCCAATTTTTTAGACTTTTGTCACATTGAGGTCCCTCTCTTCATCTTTATCCCTTTCACAAAGCAAATGTGTTATAAGAAATGACTTCCAAGCCTTTGAGGCATCTGTAGGTCAAACATACACACAAAACCTCTTATAGTGACTTCTAGGGAACCATCTTTTAATATACTGGACTGTTACAGAAAAATTATGTTAACGAATGGTGCGTCCTTATTACGTAGAGATTTTGAAAAGAGCTGGTATATTCGTTACACCAGTCAGTCCTGAAGGAAATCAACCCTGAATATTCATTGGAAGCTCCAGTACTTTGACCACCTGATGCAAAGGGCCGACTCATTGGAAAAGACCCTGATCCTGGGAAAGATTGAAGGCAGGAGGAGAAGGGGATGACAGAGGATGAGATGGTTGGATGGCATCATCAACTCAATGGACATGAGTTTACACAGACTCTAGGAGATAATGATGAACAGGGAAGTCTGATGTGCTGAGGTCCATGGGGTTGCAAAGAGTCAGAAACGATTTAGCGCCTGAACATTTATTGTACTGAAACTGTGTAGTGTCAATTCAGGGGGGCCTCTGAAGGGCTCCAATATTGCAGTCCTTTATGTCTCAGTGTAGGACAGGGAAATGGCAACCCACTCCAGTACTCTTGCCTGGAGAATCCCATGGAGGGAGGAGCCTTGTAGGCTACAGTCCATGGGGTCGCAAAGAGCTGGACACGACTGAGCGACTTCACTTCACTTAGGTCTCAGTGTAGAGAAGAATTCAGCAAGAGACAAAGCGATAGATAAGGACGTGATTTATTAGAATAGAACACTTGTGAGGTTTACAAGCGTGTGGGCAAGAAATGCCACACCCTAAGAACTTACTGGGCTACAGTTTTAGAATAAAGGAAAAGTAGGGAGGGGCAGAAGAGCCTCTTTGTCTCTCCTGGGTAGACATCATGCTTCCATCATCAGCTCCTCCTCCAGACTGGGCAGGGGAGTTTTCTTGTCTCTACATGGTCAAGCTAGGTGCAACAATTATTGTTTTTTATGAGTGCAGAGAGTATGTCCTAGGGATTGTTAGCTTAATGAGCTCACTGGGCAGGATGTGAGGTTTATGCCACCATTGTTATATTGTTTTGGGGTACGTCTCATGCTTCTGTTGCATGGCTGTGTGTTAAGCAAGCCTGCTTGGTTTTGTGGGTAAGCAGACCTTCTCTCTTGAGTAATCATTAACTTACAGGGATCTCACATATATTTTCTATTTATAGTCCCCTAGAGGGATTAGCTGTTTAATCACCTACTTTGTCCCTTTACTCTGTCCCTATCAGTACTAGATTCTGACTTGAATTGCTCACCTTAACCCATCTAAAGTTGGGGAAATACTTCTAATTATATTAGAACAAATTGCTTCCTGTTTCTTGCTTCGCATTGGTGATTGTGATCATATGGAATTACAACATAGTATTTTGTGTTTTCTTTCTTCTTTATATGATAAATGATCTTTTCACCACTTTATTAAAATTCAGATTTTTCTGATGGTTGACAAAATTGTGTAAAGTAAATTAGATCATTTTGTCAAATTTATTTAACTCTTCTTTCCCAGTTATTGGGCACTTAATATGGTTCCTATGCTTAAAATTTACATGTAGTATCTATTGCTTTATTAAAATGTGTTTTTTTTTTTTCTTGGCCATTTTTCTCTGACTCCCACCTGTCCTCGTCTAGAATAGCATCCTCACTTTGGTTAGCATTTGTGTTAGCTTCCCTGGCGGCTCAGATGGTAAAGCATCTGCGTACAATGCGGGAGACCTGAGTTCAATGCTTGGGTCAGGAAGATCTCCTGGAGAAGGCAATGGCACCCCACTCCAGCACTCTTGCCTGGAAAATCCCATGGACGGAGGAGCCTGGTGGGCTGCAGTCCACGGGGTCACAAAGAGTCGGACACGCCTGAGCCATCTCACTTTCCTTCGGCCTTTTGAGGTCTCTGTGCTTGGGGTCTGTCTCTGCTGTGCTCTCTAGGACACCTCTAGGTTAGTTATCTCCTCTCTACTGTTTGTCTCAGGTGGGACAATTCCCCAGCTTCCTCTTTTTTGGGAGCCCAGGCCTTGTACTAGAAGCACTGCGTCTTAGCCACTGTATCACCAGGGAAGTCCCTTCTCAGCCTTCTTCCAGCTCATGTGTTTCTGATGTATGATCAGGAAGCCATGTAACTGTGCTGTGAAACACCTTCCCAGGTAGGCACGATCACATGAGATCTGCCTCATCTGATCACATGAGATCTGTCTCTAAAACCAAATGGGATGGCAAAAAAATTGAACTTTCAACTGTCAATATTTGAATAAGTCAGAAGTGCCAGGGAATATTTGGCGAATATCACACCTTTAAAGAGAAGCAAGCTATGAGGTTTCTTGCTATTTTATATTTTGTTCTCATTATAATGTTATGTTGCTGATGCATGGGTATGGGTTTATTTAGTTCCACATTTTTTTTTTCTCTTCTAAAAGAAGTATATAATTACTTACCATCTCTTGGAGGACAGAAGAATCCTTCTCTCCTTTCTGCTGCCCAGTGGAAGTCTCATATTTGGCTAGCATCAGACTTCTAAATAAAAATTCAATTTTTGCTTATAATTAGAAAAATAAGTGCAATCTGAGGCAGAGCCATTCAGTGCACAACAAATAGCCATAGCTAGGAGGGGAGAAAACCTAGAGAAAAATTGATTGGGTTTTTATAGTTTATTGATGACTGTAGGTCTCTCTTTCTCTCTTTTTTTCTAGTTGTTTTCTATAGATTTTGGAAATATTTTTCTGGGAGTTGCCAGCAGTGCCAAGTGTTGGAAAAATCTTTTCTGCCCTTCTGATAGAGTGAAGTGAGCAACCATAATCTAGCAGAAAGCTGGTGAAGAGAGCAATCACAGGTAATGTCTTTTCTTGTTACTATTGATGTGTGTTCAGTAATGTTCAATAACAAATTAAAGAAAAATAAGCCTACTCGAATTTACACATCCAAGTGCTGATGAAAGAAAAACACACAACTTGAGAGTTTTGAATTAAGTTTTATTCTGGGACCTTACTGAAGACTATAGCCCAGGAGACAGTCTCTCAGATATCTCTGAGGAGCTGCTTCAGAGATGTAAGGGAGGAGCCAGAATGTGTAGGCATGTTGAGCTTTTAAAAAAAAACAAAGAAAACATGTAGTCAAACATCAAAAGATAACTGCTAATCACAGAAATAAACATTGCAAGTTAATGATTTTAGTGCCTTTTTACTTAAGGGGAAGGTGCAAGAATGTGGGCTCAGTGAAATTATTCATTAGATACACATCTTAATTATCTAGGGCCAGCATCCGGAGCACAGGGTGCTTCCTGGTTTTCTCCATCCTGAGTTGCCCTGGGGCGTAGCATCAGTGAGAATGGGGATGCTGCTGTGGCTGATGGCTTGGTCCTGGTTTACTGGAATGACAGGCCACATCGCTTGTCCACAGAGGTGAACCTTATCTTGTTCAAAGCAGTCTTTCTGAGAGACTACACTCTCTCCTCTACTCAAAACAGTAAAAAAAAATTATTCATTTGACTAACACTGGATCTTAGTTCCCGTATGTGAATTCTTGATTATACCTGTGGGATCGAACCCAGTTCCCTGCATTAGGAGGGTGGCATCTTAGCCACTGGATCACCAGGGAAGTTCCAAAGATTTTTTTTTTTCTTTGGGAACTGCATCTAAATCCTCTGGTGGCATTCTTTTAAGCATCCCATTTTCTGTGGTGGCAAATGTAAACCCTCAGAGGGTGTTTGGGGAAGTAGGCTAAATTTCTTCAGAGTTATGGGATCTGAGAAGTTCTAATTTTGCTCAAAAACCAGAAGGAGGAATAATGTAATGAAACCAGTTTCTCTCTGTATAATTTGTGTGTATGTTTGAAGTCNTGTGGTGGCAAATGTAAACCCTCAGAGGGTGTTTGGGGAAGTAGGCTAAATTTCTTCAGAGTTATGGGATCTGAGAAGTTCTAATTTTGCTCAAAAACCAGAAGGAGGAATAATGTAATGAAACCAGTTTCTCTCTGTATAATTTGTGTGTATGTTTGAAGTCTTATACACTGTTTTGAGAGTTACTTCTAAAAAGTGGTGACTCTGAGTTTCAAACAGTTGTATAATAGTATTGTTATTAGACTTGTAGCTTGCAGAGAAGCATATGCTGTTTTTACAAGTGACTGCCGCCCAAGATGGACACTGCCAATGTAATGAAAGCATACTTCCACCTAATCTTTGTATTTTTGGATTTAAAGGTATTACAATCACCTTGATTTTTGCTTTGAATGAAACAATGCTGGTATTTTTAGTATACTGTTTTGACATAGGATTATGTTCTCAAGTGGGCTTCCCTAGTGGCTTAGCTGGTAAAGAATCAGCCTGCAGTGCAGGAGACTCGGATTCCATTCCTGGGTTGGGAAGATCCCCTGGAGAAGGGAACAGCTATGGACTCCAGAATTCTTGCCTGTAGAATTCCATGGACTGTATAGTCCATGGGGGTCACAAAGAGCCGGACATGACTGAGCAACTTTCACTTATGTTCTCAAGTTGCATGTTGTTAGATCAAATTACTGTTATTTGAACTTTATATCTCAATTTAAAATGAGTATATTTTTCCTTGGATGCAGATGGATAAATTTGTTTTTGACAGCTAGATGGCAAATACCAAGTTTTATGAAATATCTTCTTGATTTGCTAATAAGTTGTACCTCAGATATCTTATTCAGAGTAACAGGATAGGTCTTAGAGGCTCCTGGAGTCTGTGCTTTGCTACTGTAGCATCCAGGCCAGCATTATTCAGTAAACATTGTGATGAAAGCTTTGCTGTGCAATTTATGGTTCAGACAGACCAAATCTTTTCTTTATAGTACTCAGAGATTTTATGAAGTTCTTTGAATCCGCCAAATGAAAGAAAGTATTAATATTAAATACTAGACTTTGATGGGATATTTTCATTGCCGTGTACATTTCTTTAGTAATCCTTCCTATAAAGTTATTAATTTTACAGAAAGTAAGCTTTGTGTATAAAGTGTGTTATTTTTTAGATATTTCCAACCTAAAAAATTTATTTATAAACATTATAAATCATTTATTTGTAGTATTTATAAGTAGACATATTTCTTTTTTATAAATTTATTCATTTTAATTGGAAGCTAATTACTTTACAATATTGTAGTGGTTGGCCATACATTGCCATGAATCAGCCATGGGTGTACATGTGTTCCCCATCCTGAACCCCCCTCCCACCTCCCTCCCCATCCCA